>JBCEWC010010631.1:0-17455 GCA_038996855.1 Solanum aculeatissimum
ACATGATTCTTGAACAAATGTTTTGACATGACTAATGATGCATGGTTTTGAAAAGATATTGTCTCTTGTTTCAAATGGTGCATGTATATGTATATGTACATATTCTCGTGGGATGAGACTTAGTACCGAGGGAGTTGGTGGCAAAAAGGGGTATTTCCAAATCCCCTCCTATTCCGTCAAACCATGTGCCACCATGGGTATATAAATCCCCCGATAGGGATTTTATGTCATGTTTATACCTTTTTTAAAGGTGTCATGGGCTCTAATTGGCACTTAGGCCGGATCCGGATAGTGGCTTGTTCGGGTCACTCATGTTGTCGGTTGAGGTTACATCTCCACTATATATGAACATAGGATTGCATCTCATACATCATGGCATGGCATATTGTTATACTAATCTTTTGCTACGTGCAATCCTTTCATATATTGTCCCCTTGTCATGTTGCTTGGTCATACTTTATTTGTCATATGCATTGCATACCCACATACTTAGTACTTTATTTTGCTAACCCATATTCTTGTCTACATAATCTAACCATGTAGGGACCGAGAGCGATATTTACATTCTACCGGATAACGCTTGATCACTTGTTAAAGACTTGCTAGTGGTGAGCCCTTTTGTTCAAGGGCAATAGTCACCATCTATTCTAGCTTTTATGTTATGTTATCTATTCTATTATGTCTTAAGGGTGAGACTCAAACTTGTAGAGGCCCCTCTCATCTAGGTAGAGGCATTGTTGGAAAAATCTACACTCATGTACGTTTGACTTGTACGTAAAACCATTGACTATATTATATGATGCTATTTTTCTTAGCTTATGATCATATCTCTCTCTCTCTCTTTTATTATGCTTATGGGAATTTGGCCTATTAGTGTTGATTATGAAGATTGTCATCTATTATGCCCATGTTATGCATGTTGGGGATTTTGAACGACTATGTGCTTATATGGAAAGTCCCATGACCCCAGGTGCCCCATAGTGGAAATCCTAGTTTCTCTCTTGCCCTTAGAGATTATTGCTATGTGTTATGTGCAAGCATGCTTACCCCATTCCTATTATTTCCCCCATAGGTTGAGTCCCTAGTCCCCAATTCCTTAGAACTTACGTGCTATGTGTTTAGCTTCCGCGCTTCCGAATCGATGATGTGTGTAATGATGCTATGATGGCTTAATTGAGGGTCTTCGGGTCCTCTTTCACCATGTCACAGCTTGACCTCCTATCCGGGTCGTGACATCTTGACTACCTATGCTTATGTTGACGTGTTGCTCTTTTTGGTGTGGTGTCACTAAAAATATATGCAAATTATGAGGGGAATGTAGTATTCATAATCAGTCCTTCTTCCATACTAAAACTATAACTGAAGCACTTAGAAAGTAACACGTTGATTTTTAATAATCTCTAGTATAATGCTCCTATTTAAAATACTAAGGCATTTGATTCTTTTTAAATACTTTCCTTTACTAATTGACATGGAACAAAGTATAAGCATTATGTGAAGCATCTTTATGAACATTTTCAAAGTTAAGGCCTCATTCTAAATGTTGAGTTAAGTTGTCAAACATATTCAAAAGATGTGCAAGACCCCACTAGTCATGTGTATATGCTATGATAATGATTATGATGTCATGATAATAAGTGTACTAATGAGCCAATATTGGCTAAATTCATGTTATGACCTACTATGTGCATTCAACCTTTATGTAATACATAACACGTTATGCATGGACTTCGAGCTATATCTAGAGGTAAGGGGCCTTTATACCAAACTGACTATACATATGTATATGATACAGATGGCCACAAGTTGGTAAATATGATGTTTGGTAGCTCCCGGAAGGGACCACTATGGCTAGCATTAGGTTGGGTTTTTCATGTATTTGCATCTATATATATGTATTCATGATATGTGATTACTCAAGCATACCATGCATATTTGATCACTTGGAGGTTTAGTGTTGTCTAGGAAGGTTACCTGAGTTTTTGTTACAGGTGGTATCTCTATTACTCTTTTTACTATAGTTATCTATGATTTTACTTTCTGTCATATATACCAGTACATGTTTATTCGTACTGGCTCTCTGTTGCATAGGGACGTTGCATTTTATTTCGTGTGTGCAGGTTCAGGTAGCAATTCTGATTGACCCCATCCACTAGGAGCCCAGTTCAGTTGTGAGTTGGTAAGCTTCACCACTTCCTGGAGCTTCTATAGGATGCTTACTTTTTGTTATACAGCTGGGTAGTTGAGGCCCTGTTCCGACAGTATTAGTGAATCTCTTAGACGCTATTATGGACATGTTATTTTGGGTTGGTTTTCTTGTACCTTTTAGTCTCCAATCATGGGATTGGTTTGTATGTATAGTGTGTGACTATACCTTTATTGTTCCAGCCTTTTTGGCTAGCCAATACTTTATCATTTTGGCTTACTTATCCTGATATGCTTGGTTTACTATTAAGCAGGCCATGACCCAAACGGTCCAGGCTTAGTTTTTCAGAATTTAGCTGCCCGATATTTTGGCCCCTACTTTAGTTAACTAGCATGTTCAGTGGCATACTTGGCCAATGACGGTATCGAGTGCTAGTAGCGCCTCCCCTTCTTTTGGGGCATCAAAAACATGGTATCAAAGCAGATGGTGTCCTAGGGAGTTCAAAATGTCGTGTCTAGTAGAGTCTTTCTTATGGGTGTGTCGTGCACCACATTTATAATCAAGAATCTACAAGGCATTTAGGGACGGTTACAATTCTTTCTTTAAATAGATCGTGCTATAGAGCAAAGCAATAGGAACATATGAAATCTAAATTGTGCTTTGTGGTTTTTATTTAACGGGCTACTTACGCTCATGTGATGGCATGACAAGTGATAGATATTGATAAGAGAGAAGGTACCGGTCATTCATCACCAGGTCAGGGGGGATATAATCCCCATAGAGGCACACCTAGAGTCTCAAGTATCTATAATACTAGATTCCCCAGCACCTGTTGGAGACCAAGGAAATCCAGTACCCCTCATACCTACTAAAGATTAGGGAACAGGGGATGAGAGAGGCTATTTAGCAACTGACTAGAGAGATTAAGAACTGCCCAGAGTCGTAGAAGTCCTACACTATTGTTAGGAGAAGGGACCTAGAGTTTGAAGTAAACGATTGGGTATATTTGAAAGTGTCACTCATGAAGGTGTAATGAGATTTAGGAAAAAGGGAAAGTTGAGTCCTCGATACATTGGTCCCTACCAAATTATGAAAAGAGTGGGAAATGTAGTTTATGAGTTGGAGTTACAACAAGAGCTAGCAGCCATCCATCCGGTTTTTCACATTTCTATGCTTAAGAAGTGTTCAGATGATTCGTCCTTGGTTGTACTTGTTGAACGCATCGTAGTGAAGGATAGTTTGAGTTATGAAGAGATCCCAGTCCAAATCCTTGATCGTCATGTTCGCAGGTTGAGAACTAAAGATGTTGCATTTGTAAAAGTGTTGTGGAGAAGTCAATCTATTGAACAAGATACATGTGAAGCTGAAGAGGATATGAAGTCTAGATACCCTAACCTATTCGTGCCTCCAAATGATGAAATTGATGGTAATGATTCATTTCTATTCTCTGAGTTATTTTTTTCATTGTTGAGTTCTTATCTCTGAGTTGATGCCCTTTTTGAGTCTTTGAGTATAGGAGTATGCATGTCTTAAATTGTATTCACGACTAATGACGATGTTAGAAATGGTCTTTCTATTATAAATACTGAGTTATAGTTGATTCTAGAGTATGAGTATGTGAGTATTCGAGTATTTGAGTTCTTGATATTGTTTTTGCTTAATAAGCCTTGAGTTACTCATCATTCGAGAATGAATGATCCTAAGGGGTATATATTGTGACACCCCATAACTCAATTCTTACATGTACCCACATTTCAATACTCATTCTTACATGTGGAGTGTATATTCGGGTCATAAGAGGCTTCTAACACTTAGAAGAATTCAAAAACTTTCTATAAATTGAGTTTATAGTGATAGATTATGAATAGGTCAACTTTAAACAATCATAACTATTATCACACAGTGAATTAGGCAGCCCATAACCTACCAAACGAAAGCTCTTTGAATTAGCTTTCCAAATAAACCAATTTCACCTCATTTGGTGTTTGGAGTCAAATGTTATAGCCATTTTTCTAAACAGTGGCAAAGTAGAATAGTTCCAGGAAACAACATACGGGTCGTGCATTGAAGTACGACCCATAAACTGAGGTTTAATAGAAAGGTCCAAAAAATCAATTTTTAGCCCCAAACTTCACAAATCCATCTATGGGTCGTAAAGCCTTCCACGGGTCGTGAATAGGTCTCATGAAAAGTTCCAATAGCTTCAGAAACGTGCCTAAAAGTTCACGAAGGTGTCCCACGAGTAGTGGAACATTTCATGAGCCATAAGTGGGGCCCATAAAGGGTTATTTTGTTCTTTTTACACCATTTTAAAGCCTAGACTTGACATTTTTTATACCTAAAGAAGCTTTAAAACCTATGAGATCACCTCTTTCACGAAAAATCACATCCTCCAAAATGTAGAACAAGGTTTCAAGAGAGAAAAAGACTGGGGTTTGAAGGGAGAACTTGAGGATTCTACCAAGCTACTCTAAAATTCAAACTTCCAAGTATGTAAGGCTAACTAAAACATAGTTTTGTTCTTCCATGCGCCCCATAACCTTAATTGATGGAATTGTTGATGAATTGATTCTTCCATGGATGTTTCTTGAAGGTTTTTCCTAAATTCTAACATATATCTATCAAATTTTGCGTGAATTCGAGTTTTTATAAATTCTATACTAGAAATTGATGATTTTGCTTTTCTACAGGTTGAAGGTTTTTCCTAAATTCTAACATTTATCTATCAAATTTTGCGTGAATTCGAGTTTTTATAAATTCAATACTAGAAATTGAGGATTTTGTTTTTCTACAGGAACCCTAGACTGAATTCTTGTCATTTTTACATATTGCATTTAAATGAGTATGGTTGAGTATAATTTGAACCTTAAGAGTCTATAGAATTCTTAAATGCTTTAACTCTATTATTGTTTCTTAAATGTTGTGAGTTCGAATGATGCATGATTGAGTCTTTTTGAGTCAAGAACTGAACTTTAAAAGAATGTAATAGAAGAGTTGATGGTTGATGTGATGAATTAAGTTGAAGAATGTCCAATGATACTAGATGAATGAGTTAACTATAGGTTAGATGTCTTATGAGCATGCTGAGTTTGAGAAGGAGTATTGGGAACTAAATTGAGTAAGAGTAAGTCCAACTCAAACTCAATAACTACATTGCCAGCGTAGGAGAGGATTGAATCGTAAAAGTGGATGTTTCCTTATTATCCCAAATATAGGACTTGATATTATTATTTGGATCCACTGATAGGATGTCCTTTACCCTGACAAGGAATTGGATAAATGTGGCAATGACATCGCTTCGTTGTATCTTGACTGACTCATAGGTAATGGTTGTCATTTAGAGAAACTCCCAAATAAGTCTTGATAGTACTCTGAGTGGATGGGATGAGATGGTGTATGAGTGGTCATTGTCTAAACTTCATTCTTACCTTAGACTTTTGACTTGATGACTGAGATCCTTACTTCTTGAGTTCAGCTATTTGAGTTGATATTATTTTGCCTTTACATGTTTCATTCTACTATTTTACATACCAGTACATTCCATGTACTAATGCCCATTTGGGTCAATATCTTTTCATGATGTAGAGACAAATATTAGCAGTCATCAGCAGGCGCTCCGTTGAGGACCTAGTTGCATTCAGTTGATATTTTGAGTCCTCCACTACTTCCGGAGGATACTATGTGTCTTTCTAGCTTTGAGTTTATACTTGTTTTATTTCATTTTTAGGTAGCCATGAACCTATCATTAGCACCAGTAAGTTATATGTTTAGAGGATTCACAGACTGAACTCTCGAGTTATATTTTGATGTTGTTTCTGAGTAGTTTCTTTTGTACTAGTTTTGTTTAGTTGATGGATAGATTATTTGGACTTTGGCCTTTGATTTACATATTATCTTTACAGTTTCTTGAGTATTTTTTATCATTGATGTCTTCTACTATTAGAATCTGATTGAACGAATGTGACAAGGCCAAGTGATTCATTTGGGGTCTAGCACTAGTCTCTGAGTGTCAGCCACGCCAAGGGTACCCTTTCGGGGCATGACACTAGTCTTGGTGGGTTAAAGGAAAGTGCCATCACACCCAAATGTTGGATCTTGATAGTGTGTAGCAATAGGACAAACATACATCACATTATATGACATTGTACTATATTATATTGCACTTCATCCATGTATTTTACTATTCTGTGTAAGGATATATTCTTCTGATTATTGAACTATGGAATAATGTGATGATATTGATGTATATCTATGATTATGGTAAGTTATGGTTTTCAATATGGGCTCTATTGCTACTGAGTAAGAATTGTTCGTTTGGTTTATTTATTCTATATATGTTGTAGTTCTGGAGGTTCAAATGATGTGTGATGGAATACTTTCGTTTTGTGTTACTTAACTTAGAGTTAGAATAGGGTTTTTATTAGGAACTGTATTTTTAGGTACTCACTCTCTTGCTTTCCACACTTGTATATGTTACAACCCCAAGGCGTCTTAACTATCCCATCTAACCTTCTTCTAGATTTCCTTGATTTGTCTATAAGGCAGCAACTTATCACTTCTGTAGATATCATATACTTCATCATAATGTTTTTGTTCTATTCTAGACAAAGTGATTCAAACATGTATTTCTTTTGAATAAGTTGTATAACATTAGAGGCTTGTACACATAATGATGCCCATTTGGGCTTGCATCTTTTCATGATGTAGAGATAGGTACAAGCAGGCGCTCCATTGAGGACCTAGTGACATTCGGTTGATTTGGTGAGTCCTCCCCTACTTCTAGAGGATACTATGTGTCTTTCTAGCTTTGAGTTTAGACTTGTTTTATGTCATTTTGAGGTAGCCATGGACCTGTCATTGGCACCAGTTAGTTAGATGTTTAGAGGCTTCATAGACTAGACTCTCGAGTTATGTTTTGATGTTATTTCTGACTAGTTTCTTTCGCACTAGTTTTGTTTAGTTGATGGATAGATTATTTGGCCTTTGGCCTTCGATTTACATATTATCATTTCAGTTCCTTGAGTATTCTTTATCATTGATGTCTCATGCTATTGGAATGTGATTTAGTGAATGTGATGAGGCATTGTGGTTCACTCGGGGGCTAGTAATAGTCTCTGAGCGCCAGCCACGCCAAGGGTACCCTCGCAGAGAGTGACAAAATTGGTATCAGAGCACAAAGTTTAAGTATCCTAGGGAATCTATGAAGTCGTGTCTAGTAGAGTCTTATTTATGGGTGTGTTATGCACCACACTTTATAAGAAAGAGGCTATAGGACATTAGAAATTGTTACAGTTCTCTTGTATTCTGAATTTGTGAGATAGAGTTTAACTCTATTAAAGTATCTATCTGATTTATGTGCTGTGCATTTGTAGATCATGCCTCCTAAGTATACCACCACCTAAAAAGATACTTCAACCTCCAATGCTGCAAATCCATCACCAGAGGTGCCTACTTGGATTGAGACGAGGAGTCGAGGTCAAAAAAATAGAGCCACCGGTATTCCATAAGCACCCGCTGCTCTACCTGCTACTACTATAGAAGCTGATTCCAGAGGATCTATCACTATGCTCACCCAATTAGTAGCCGCTCAGAGTGGGAACCAAAGATCACAGACCCCTAGCTATAGCTCCCAAGAGACAACTGTTGCAACCAGACTTAGTGATTTTCTGAGGATGAACCGACTATTCTTCACAGGGTCTGAGGTTGTGGAAGACCCTCAGAACATTATTAATGAGATGTGAAAGGTGTTTAAAAGGATGTATGCGATCGAGATCGAGGGAGTTAAACTTACTTCCTATAAACTTAAGGATGTGGCGAATGTCTGGTACAATCAATGGGAAGAAAGTCGAGGTGAGGATGTTGAACCTACCATTTGGAGTGATTTTGAGAGTCTCTTTATTGACAACGTCTTTCCATGAGAATAGAAGGAAGCAAAGGTTTAGGAGTTTGTCAACTTGAAGCAGAAAGAGATGGTTGTCAAAGAATATTGTCTCAAATACATACAGCTTACTAGGTATGCTCTAAAGATGGTCCCTGACATGAGATCTAGAATGAGAAAGTTCATATCCGGCTTGGGCAAGCATGTGAAAAAAGGAGTGCAAAGCTACATTAATAATTTTGGGCATGGACATCTCCAGAGTTATGGTCTATGCGCAACAACTTGAGGAGGATAAGAAGAGAGATAAGTAGGAGCATTTGAGCAAGAAGGCTAAATCAACAGAGCATGAGCCAAGCCAACAGAAGCAAGGTAAGTGGGACAAATCCTATTTTCAAAAGATGTCTTCGAACTATGCACCATCCTCAGCAAGTGCACCAACTTCGAGTAACAGGTATGATTAGAAGTCATAGAGCTATCAAAATTCTAAAGATCAGGGTTCTCAATCCCAAGCTAGTGTTGGTCAAGGTTCAAGGGGGAAACCACCATATGGAAAGTGTGGCTGACTCTTCCTAGGTGAGTGCCGAGAGGGCATAAATGCTTGCTTCAAGTGTGGATAAATTGGTCATTTCCAGAATAAGTGCCCAATGCGAAGGCGGGGTGAGGGAGGTAATAGAGCTCAGTCTTCGAGTGCACTATAGGCCAATGGTAATCAGAGAGGTTCCACTACTAATACAAACAGGGGGATAAGCTGTCTATATGTGATAGACAATTGACAAGATCATAAAGTTACGCCAGATGTTGTCACGGGTATGCTTCGAGTCTTTTCTTATGATGTATATTCCTTTCTTGACCCAGGTGACACTTTATCATTTTTAGTTCCATATGTGGCTAGTAAGTTTGAGATCCTTCCTGAATGTATTTTTTAACTCTTCAATGTTTCTACTCCTACTAGTAAGTCTATCATAGCGGAAAGGGTTTATAGAGGTTGTGTAATGTCCATTTATCATAGAGATACTCTTGTTGATTTGATTGATAGAAATGGTTAACTTTGATGTGATCTTTGGCATCGATTGGCTTTATGCCTGTTATGCCTCTATCACCTATAGAACTTGGAAAGTGAAGTTCCAATTTCTAAATGAGCCTGTTATAGAATTGAAGGGTAGTTCTTCAATGCCTAAGGGTAAGTTTATTTCGTACCATAAGGCCAGAAATCTAATTTCTAAAGGGTATATCTATCATCTCGTGTGAGTAAAGGCTGATGATGTAGAGTCTCCACCTTTTGAGTCAGTTCCAGTTGTCAATGAGTTTCCTGATGTCTTCCCTGATGATTTGCCTAGAGTCCCTCCAGATAGGGAGATCAAGTTTTGGATTGATTTTCTCCCCCATACTCACCCCATATATATTCCTCCGTATAGAATATCTCAAGCCGAGTTTCAAGAACTGAAGGAGCAGTTAAAATATATCTAAGATAAGAGTTTTATTAGGTCGAGTGTCTCTCTGTGCGGTGCTCCTATCCTATATGATTGAAAGAAGGATTGTACCCTCAGGATGTGTATAGACTATCGCCAGTTGAATAAGTTGACCATTAAGATCAAGTATCCCCTTCTAAGAATTGTTGACTTTTTTGACCAACTTCAAGGTGTCATTATTTTCTCTAAGATAGACCTTCGATCAGGCTATAACCAGTTGAAAGTGAGAGAATGTGACATCCCGAAGATGGCTTTTCGAACCCGACATGGCCACTTTGAGTTCATGGTAATGTCCTTTGGGTTGACAAATACACCTGTAACTTTCATGGACTTGATGATAAGAGTGTTTAGATAGTATCTTGACATGTTCGTTATCGTGTTTATTGATAATATCTTGGTATATTCCAAAGATGAGATGGAGCATTCTAATCAACTTAGGATCACCTTTCAGACAATCAAGGATAATGAGTTATATGTAAACTTTTCAAAGTGTGAGTTCTGGCTTAAATCTGTGGCATTTCTAGGCCATGTAATTTTGGGCGACGGTATATGAGTGGATACTTGAAAGATCGAGCCAGTCAAGAATTGGCCTCGACCAACCACTCGTACAGAGATAAGGAGTTTTTGGGTTTGGCTGGCTACTATAAAAAATTGATGGAGGGATTTTCTTCTATATTAGCACCGTTGACTAGGCTTACTCAGAAGAAGCCCAAGTTTCAGTGATCTGATGAATGTGAGAAAGGTTTCCAAGAGTTGAAGACCAAATTGACTACTGCACCAGTATTAACCTTTCCTAAAGGTACTAATCGATTTGTCATTTATTGTGATGCCTCTAGAGTGGGATTGGGATGTGCGTTGATGTAGAAAGGAAAGGTAGTTGCTTATGCTTCTAGACAGCTCCAGGTCCATGAGAGAAATTATCCAACCTGTGATCTTTAGTTGGCTACGTTGGTATTTGCACTAAAGATTTGCGCCATTACTTGTATATGGTGCTTGTAGATGTGTTTACTGATCATAAGAGTCAACAATATGTATTTAATAAAACAGAGCTCAATCTGAGGCAAACGAAATGGCTAGAGTTACTTAAAGATTATTATATGAGCATCCTCTACAACCCAGGAAAAGCTAACATTATTACTGATGCTCTTAGCAGATTGTCAATGGGTAGCACAACCCATGTTGAGGAGGGAAAGAAAGAGTTGGCAAAGGAAGTGCATAAATTGGCCCAATTGGGTACTCCAACTTGAAGAGTCTAACGAAGGTAGAGTTAATGTTCAAAGTGGGTCTTCATCATCTCTTGTAGTGGAGGTGAAGGAAAAGAAAGACCAAGACCCCATTTTTCTACAATTAAAGGATGATGTGTATAACTAGTAGGTGATGGCTTTCACCAAAGGAGAAGATGTAGTATTAAGGTATCAAGGCAGACTGTGTGTTCCAGATATTGATGGTATTCGACAGAGGATCATTCCAAAGGCCTATGATTCAAAGTATTCCATTCATCTGGTATCAACTAAGATGTACCATGACTTGAAAAAGGTTTCTTGGTAGAGTGGAATGAATAGGGGCATTGTTGAGTTTGTTTCTAAGTGTCCAAATTGCCAACAAGTTAAAGTTGAGCATAAAAACGTTCCAGAATGGAAATGGGAGATAATCAATATGGACTTTGTTACATGCTTACCAAGGTCTTGCAGGCAGTATGATTTGATTTGGGTGATAGTTGACAGGATGACTAAATTTGTGTACTTTTTACCAGTAAAGAGGACTAACACAACTGAGGATTATGCCCAACTATACCTAAGAGAGATTGTTAGAATGCATGGAGTTCCTTTGTCTTTCATCTCAGATAGGGGAGCCCAATTTGCTTCATAGTTTTAGAGATCTTTCTAAAGAGGCTTGGGTTTGAAGGTGAATCTTAGCACCGTTTTTCACCCTCAAACTGATGTTCAGGCAGAATATACAATTCAAAACCTAGAGGATATGTTAAGAGTCTATTCCATTTACTTCAAGGGTAATTGGGATGATCATTTACCTCTGCTAAAGTTTCCCTATAATAACAGCTTCCATTCGATCATTCAAATGACTCCATATGAGGCCCTGTATGGGAGGAATTGTAGATCATCGATTGGGTGGTTTGAGGTAGGTAGAGCAGGATTGATTTGATCAAACTTAGTACACCAAGCTATGGAGAAAGTAAAGATCATCGAAGAGAGATTGAGAACTACCGAGATTCTACAGAAGTCCTACACTAATGTTACGAGAACGGACCTAGAGTTTTAAGTAAATGATTGGGTATACTTTAAAGTGTCACCTATGAAGGGCGTAATGAAATTTGGGAAAAAGGGAAAGTTGAGTCCTCGATATATTTGTTCCTACCAAATTGAGAAGAGAGTGAGAGATGTAGCTTATGAGTTGGAGTTACCACAAGAGGTAGCAGTCATCCATCTGATCTTTCACATTTCTATGCTTAAGAAGTGTTTGGGAGATCCATCCTGGATTGTACCTGTTGAATGCATTAGAGTGAAGGATAGTTTGAGGTATAAAGAGATCACAATCCAAATCCTTGATCGTCAAGTTCACAAGTTGAGAACTAAAGATGTTACATCTGTAAAAGTGTTATGGAGAAGTCAATCTATTGAATAAGCCACATGGGAAGCTGAACAGGATATGAAGGCTAGATACCCTCAGCTATTCTTTCCTCTAAATGATGAAATTGATGGTAATGATTCATTTCTATTCTCTGAGTTATTTTTTTCATTGTTGAGTTCCTATCTCTAAGTTAATGCCCTTTTTGAGTCTATGATTATATGAGTATGCATGTCTTAAATTATATTCATTCCTAATGATGATGTTAGAAACGATCTATCAATTGTAAATACTGAATTGAAGTTGATTCTAGAGATGAGTATGCGAGTATTCAAGTATTTGAGTTCTTGTTAGTGTTCTTGCTTAATAAGGCTTGAGTTACTCATCATTCGAGGACGAATGATCCCAAGGGGGAGATATTGTGACACCCCATAACTTCATTCTTACATGTACCCATGTTTCAGGACCCATTCTTACATGTGGAGTGTGTATTAGGGTCACAAGAGACTTCTAACACTTAGACAAGTTCAAAACGTTTCTATAAATTGAGTTTACAGTGATAGATTTTGCAAGGGTCGACTTAAAACAATCCTAACTCTTAGAACGCAGATAATTAGGTATCCCATAACCTACCAAATGAAAGCTCTTAGAATTAGATTTCCAACGCAACTGCAGAGTCAAAGGTTATGACCATTTTACTAAAATCACGACCCGTATGAGGTTTCGTGGAAAGTTTTAGAAAATCAATTTTTAGTCCCTGACTTCACGAATCCATCTACGGGTCGTAAATCCTTCCACGAGTCATGGATAGGTCTCATGAAAAGTTCCAGTAGCTTCAAAAACGTGCCCAAATGTTCAAGGAAGTATCTCGCTAGTTGTGGAACATTTCACGAGCATAAGTGGGCCCGTGGACGACTTTTGACAGCTTATTTTTGTTTTTTCCCACCCTTTTAAAGCCTTGAATTGACGTTTTTATACCTAAAAAAGTCCTAAAACCTATGAGATCATCTCTTTCACGCTAAATCACATCCTCCAAAATGTAGGACAAGGTTTCAAGAGAAAAAAAGGCTAAGGTTTAAAGAGAGAACTTGAGGATTCTTCCAAGCTACTCGAAGATTCAAACTTCCAAGTATGTAAGGCTAACTAAAACATGGATTTTTTCTTCCATGTGCCCCATAACTTAAATTGATGGAATTGTTGATGAATTGAGCCTTCCATTGATGTTTTTTGAAGGTGTTTCATAAATTCTAATGTATATCTATAAAAGTTTGTGTGAATTACAATTTTTATGAATTAAGTACTAGAAATTGATGATTTTACTATTCTACAGGAACCCTACACTGAATTCTTATCACTTTTATATATTGCATTTAAATGAGTATACATGAGTATAATTTGAACCTAAAGAGTCTATAAAATTCTTAAAAGATTTAATTTTATTATTGTTTCTTGAAAGATATGAGTTCGAATGATGCATGATTGAGTCTTTATGAGTCAAGAACTAAACTTTAAAAGAATGTAATAGAAGAGTTGATTGATGATGTGATGAATTGATTTGAAAAATGTCAAATGAGACTAGATGAATGAGTTAACCATAGCTTTGGTGTCTTATGAGCATGCTAAGTTTTAGGAGGAGTATTGATGTAACAACCCAAAAATTTTCAAAATATACTTGTGGTTTTCATTCTATGATGTACTACAAGCCATGGTTGAGTTTTGGTATCCATGGGTTGAGTTTAAATGGTCGAATGCAAATTGGGCTAGTAAGTGGCCTAGAGGGAATGTTTCGGTAGTGTATTTCAAACGGTTATAACTTTTTATGTGGGATGGACCATGTGCGATACCACATATTAAATTGATGCTCTTTGAGTTAGCTTTGCAACACAAGTGGTTTCACTCAATTTGGACTTCGGATGAGGGAGATATGGCCCAAACTGTGAGACTGTCTGAAATTCTGAAGCCATTGAAGATAGGCTAAGAAAAGTGGCCAAGGACATTGACACGGACCGTGAAACTTTGCACGGTCTATCTAGTGCCTGGTGGGATATCACAGTGAGCTTAGGGTGGCCTGTAACCATCCCTAAGCCAATTCTAACTCAATGAGACCTGGGACGGTCCGTTTGGAGCTAGACGGTACGTCCACTGTCCTGTGAAGGTGGACACTGGATAGTCCAAGGCTTGGACATGGTTTTTGAGGCCAAGTATGGTTATACGGTGCCTTGCAATACCAGTCAAAAGTTGAACGGACCGTTTAGTGGTTCGTGAAGTATAACAGAAAGTCCTCCGAGAGTTCGTGGGGAGATTTGGCTAAGCGCCACTGGACGGTCAAGTTGACGAGCCGTGTGCCAGTAAACGGCACTGTAGATGCCATTTGGGCACTGTGTCCAGTGAAAAGTTCCATTTTATTAATGGTATTTTCACAATTTAACATTTCTCTAAGCACTTTTTTGGTCCCCTAAGGTATCCTAAACCCAACACACTCCATTACAACACTCTTTAATTCATCTGCTTCTCTCTTTACAATATTTCTCTCTGCTATATTCTAACAGCTCTTTAACTAACGTTTACTTTAGCCTCACCTATGGCGCGTGAGGCGCCGGTGGTCGGAAACATACCACCGGACTTAAGCTAAAAAACCAAGTTTCTCACCACCCAGCTTCAGAAGAAGCAACGCAATGCGATTCCCACTAGCTCTGAAGACTAGAGTTTAAGTATAGCGGACACTGAACTATCACCTGACTCATAGCTAGCATTGAAAGAAGATAGACCCAATCGAAATGACACAAAATCTGAAACTCGGGATTCTTTGCATACATACACTCTGCAGAATAAGGAGATTCGCAATGAACAGGAGATGGATCAACATCATCAGGAATTGGGTCAACGCAATCCAGGATCATCCAGTAATGACTCAGGAATAGAAGTTACAGATGAAAGGAGGATGAATTTAGACCCCTCATTGCAGAATCAAGGTAAGACCATCGTAACTCTGCCTCAGAATAGTGTGTCTAATGGTCAGGGAGATTTCTCTATTGGAATAAGGGAGAAAGAATTCACTGGTATAGGACCTCAAATGTTGAATAAGAGAGTCAAAGAGGCAACTAATAGAATCTCAGGAAAGGAAGAAGACCCCAAACATCCTACCAAGGATACTAAATCTAGTCGTACTGATCTTAATGCATTCCCCAAAGTTTCTAGCAATTTTAACAAGCCTCCTCAGAAAAGTCACAATAGCTCCCAGGGTAATAATCTTCAGAATGCCCCTACCCAAAATCCTATTCTGGGCATCACAGAGGAACAAAGGAAAGGAAAAAATATAGAACATGCTCCCTATACAGTGGCTCAATCTTTTGCAACTAAACTGAGATTAAACATGGCCAAACAGGAAAGACACATAGAGATAGGGCCACCTAAGTACACATCTAAGCAAGGGCTACCAGAAGTAATCTATGACAAGGATGACTATATGCTCAAGTTAGCTGCTAGCTGTAGATATACCCTGATTGGTAAATTCAGTAACACTATGCCCAAAGTGGAACTAATTAGGAAGAGTTTCATAGTACAAACCCAACTGCTAGGGGGAGTCAAAATTGCCCACTTCAATGCAAGGCATGTGTACATTGACTTGGACAATGAAACTGATTATATTACAATTTGGACAAAGACCAAGATGAATATTGAAGGCCAGTTGATGAGAATCCAAACCTGGACCCCAACTTTTAGACCTGAGGAAGAGACCCCTATAGTTCCTATATGGATAACCCTTCCAGAACTACCCTGGCGCTGTTATAATAAAACACTGGTAACAAGTCTACTTGCACCTATAGGCAAAGTGCTATATTTGGACACAACCTCCATAAAGAAAACTAGAGGAAGTATGGCTAAGGTGAAGGTCCAGATAGACATAACTAAGGAAAGACCAACTCATGTGTGGATGGGATTTGTTGAGAAGGACCTAACCATTAGAAGGTGGCAGACCATCCAATATGAAAGCATTCCTGACTATTGCTTATACTGTAAACATCAAGGCCATATAAAACATATTTGTACCATCAAGAGAAGAGATTTGTAATATAAGCTTAGAAACGAAGTTGAGATGGCAAGGAAAAGTAAAGATCTTGAAGAATAATCTGAACCCCAACCAACATAAGACAACATCAGTAATGATAAAGGCATTGCTATAAATAAGCCAAGGAGTTCAGGTCAAGACCAGGACAATAGAGCTCCAAAGGACCAATGGCAAACACAAGGAAGAAAAGGGAATAAGAAAGTCTGGAGGCAGACACCACAGGAGGAAAAATAGGATCAACATCAACAACAGCCAAACAAGAAGGAACAACCCTCTAAAGCTATCACTTCAGGTAAGCCCACTGACAAACATAAATCTTCTTATAATGCTGAGTTTGAATGTCAGGACCAGCCCATTAGCCAAGCTACAAAGGGGAATGGAAACAAGGAAAAAGGATACAACACTCAGGCAAGAGGAAACAAAGAGTAGACCAACTTTCAAAGAAAGGGAGGGACAAATGGAAAAAATGATAAAGAATACCAACATCAGCTTCTTTTCAAAAAAAGACAAGGTATTGACTTATCTCCCCATGATATGAATGAGATGACTATTTCAGATCACTCTCTTATCCCCCACAACTCTATTGAAACTGCTGAAGTTTGCACCCCCTTCCACTACAAACCCTGATGTTGTTTGACGTAAGGAAATGATTCAGGAGAACCTATCTAACTTGAAGAATGGGGAACCAGGGGGAGGGAAACTGACTCATATTTTGCATGAGGTACTTACTGACCCCTTAATGGACCTTAGAGCCCAAGCTACCTCTCAGACCTCTCAGAAGATCATGACCCCATTGAATAAGTCTATCATGGGAGCTATGGCTAAGGAGATAGGTACAAATGCTAGTACCAGTACTGCAGACACTACACCAAAGAATAACAACCTTAGCAAAAAGAAGAGAGATGCTATGAGGAAGAAAATGGAAAAACAACTCAGACAGAGGGAACCGCCTCAGAAAATAAGACCTGATAACATAACAGAAACAGGAAGGAGCAAAAGAGATTTCCCTCAAACAAGTGAGACCCTTATATCTCCTAGAATTACTCAAAGTCTGAACACCTTTAGTTGTACTTTGAATACAGAACCTAGGATTACACTTGAGGAAGAAGATGAATATTAGGTTATTCACTCAGAGGATGAAATTGACCAAGACAATTTACCTCTGAATGAGGGTGAGGAAGAAGAGAGTTGTGATTACTTAATCCAAGCATTTAGTCCCACAAAGGACAGAGAGGACAATGTTGAAGTGCATAGAATCACAGACCAGCAAGGACTATCTCCAAGAAATCTTCATCAAGAAAAAACCAACA
>JBCEWC010010632.1:0-17453 GCA_038996855.1 Solanum aculeatissimum
GACGGTCTAAAAAATAAATATTTTGATAGACTGTTTTTTGGAACACAAAGTTTAATAGTTTATCCAGAATCCAATTTAACTTTCAGACAAAAACAGGGTTCAGTTACAGACAGAACACAAAAATGTCTTATAGACAATTTATGGATTGCCTATAACAAAACTCCAAAAGACAACCTATATATATATATATATATATATATAAGAGGATTGGTTGCCAGCCTACGTGGAGCCATTAGAATCCATCAATCCCTTTTTCCTTATAGATTTACAATTCTACCCTTCCTTTGTACCCCTCTTGCGCCTCTTCATAAAGTGCACTCTTTCCCCCTCAAAATCAGATTGATCCATACGGCACCTCCATCGACGAGAAACAAAAACTGTAATGCAAAAAATATTCTCCACCCTCCATAAGAACTCTTACACAGACGACACCTCCACGACGAGAAACAAGAACTCTTACGCAGAAAACATTCTCCACCCTCCACAAGAACTGTTACACATGAACCATTCTTCATCCTCCTCATAAATTGTTCCCAATTGAGTGGCATACCAATCACAGAGACGACAAAGCAAACACTTACAAAGAAGATTTTGTTGAGCAGCTGCTCTGAACTAAGTACAAGGGACCAGGTCCTTGTAAACAATAAAAAAGAACAAACAAGATAACACACAGCAAGACAAAGATTTAACGTGGAAAATCTCCTTGATCAAGGGAGGAACAACCACGACCTGTCTAATAGGAATTTCAAAACCCAACAATCCACTAGAAGAATGAGCAAAGTAGTCAAATACAATACGCCCGATTTATTTGCCTCACTTTCACTCCATTCACACCCGTAATCTACTTACAGGACTCGAGCACCAACACAAGTAAAGTCTACACTACTATCACTAAGACAGAGTTAGACTTATACACACGAATACCTTAAGAGTAACATACTCTAAAAGATTTCAGCATAAGAACACACTACCCACACTGATCAGTCTTCCTTTATAGGTTAGGAAGTGATCTTACAATGTTACAACACACACATCAACATGCATAACATAAATTGTCACTTGCTTCAATCAGGTCCTCCGTGTGCTGATGCAGAACGAACACTCTATAAGAGCCAAGGAAGAACTTTTGGAGAGTCAAAATATTCAGTTATGAATTTTTCCAAAAGTGTCTTTGTTCAGTGGTCTCACACTCTTTTTATACATTGAGGGATCAACAGATGGACCGCTGGTCCTTCAGTACACACTGGAGTGACATTTCACCTACCACAACAGTTTTAACAGTTGTGTTCCACTTGTGTGAAAAAACCTCAGCCTGATATGCAACCTGATTCGCAACTGGTACTTGTTGCAGTTTTTTGTCATAAAAAACTTCACTTCAACTGGAACTCAACATTTTCCTCCTTTTTTGATGATGCCAAATTATAGTGATTATTCTTCTTAAGTGTCAACATTTTCTAGTATCATCGCAACAAATAATAGAAACTTCCCCCTGAATAGCAGTTCCCCTTGAATAACAAACCGTCCACTAACTGGAAATAACCTCCACCTAAGTACCAGACCACCACAAAAAACTACTAGTTTTATGTCTTCCACCTTTTGGCATCATTAAAATAGGAACAACAATAAACTGAGATAAACGCCATAAAAGAGAAAAGTAAAGCTAAAAGAGATAAGTAAAGAGAGACAGAGGCATAAAAACATTGATCCATAAAATAGGCAGCTGAAACATTACAAACAAACAGCCAATACAGAGAAAGCATTCAAATCATAGCACAACATATGGAACACTCAAAACTAGAGTCAAAAGCGAGAGGAGAATAGGAAAGGACGCAAAAAGAAACAGGGTACAGAAGCTAAGGGGCAGAGGATTTAGGAGCGAAGGACCGGAGAAGCAAGGTCATGCGAGCATTGAAGTCCTCATGGGCCCTAAGAAGTTGCTGAGTAAGAGACTTGATTTCCTGAGCCTGCTGAGCATTTACTTCTTTGAGCTTGGACAGTTCAGCAGTACCTGGTCCCTCAGTAACACCCACAACTAACTTAGCTTTGAGGGTCATCAATTCAGCATCCTTAGCCCCGAAAGCAGAAATCAACTCCTCGACCTGGTCCCTCAGAGCCTCTTGTTGAGCAATAAGTTCCGACACTTGAGATTTACGAACCCCAGCACATCCTTCGCTGTACTCACATTCAACCAGAGTTATCAGAGAGAAGGACTGCTTAACTGTACCAGGTACACCACGCCTCAACCGAATCCCAAAATACTCAAACAAATTATTGAGGAGATACCCATATGGAAACCCATGACGTCCTTCTTTCGCAGTAAACACCTTGGTCATGTGCTCCATCATGACCGAAGGAAGATTTATGGGCTCCAATTTACTAAGGGCTTCCATTATAAACAAATCAGCTATAATGGCAATCATCTTTTTTTCAGAGCGAGGTAGTAAGACTTTGTTGACGAACTCAAAATACAATTGATATTGTCCCTTAAGAAACTTCTTCAAAACAACACAGGTATTCAAGTTTGGAACCTTTCCTGCTTCAAGAAGGAAACCCTTGAAAGGAGAGCAATCCAGCACACTACCTATTCCCTCTCGATCAACCTTCAATATTGAACCTAGAACCTCCTCATCTACCTGGAAAGAAGTATCCCCAACTGAAGTGACAAAACCACTATCATCTTGAATTTTGACATTATTATAGAACTGACGGACTTCTCATTCATGGAGTATGGGAACTAGCCATTCAAAAAGATAGTCCCATCCCTGAAGAGTTATTGAGTTGACCAGGTCCCTCATTCTTGCCAAGTTTGAACCCTACCACTCAAAACCTTTTGTCTTTCCAGCAGTCTCATACGGTCTTCCTTGCTACTCCCTTTATCAAGCCTAGCCATTTTCACAAGTGAACCTGGTTCCCAAACGGAAGCAGGGGCACTCCTTTTTGGTTTTTCAGCCCTATGTTTCTTAGACTTCACATCCTCCTTAGCCAAACGAGATTTTTTAGACACAGGTGCAGAGATTTCAGTTTTCAACTTCAGACTAACAAACTCATCATCTGAAACATCATCATTGCTCTCTGCGAGATCATCAAGAGACACCAATCTTTCAAGTGAAATATCCCCCTCCTCCACCACCGAGGCACTTCGAAGCCGTCGTTTTTCTACCGTCTTGGCTTTGCTGGCAGAAATTGCATCATGAAGAAGCTTCTTTTGAGAATGCCTGGTGGGGTAGAGCGAGCAGGTCCCTGAGAGACTTCAGGCACAGGTCGTTTGCCATGATCAAGACCAGTCTGGTCCTTTGGTGAGAATGGTGCAGTTTTAGGAGGAGGAACTCGTCGTTGAATTCTCCAGAATAAGGGCATCTCATCCTCATCCTCAGATGCTTGCCTTCATCCACAAATACATCTAATGGCTGAACCACACTGCCAGGGGTATGATCAAACCTTGGTGTTGCAAGAATAAGTTGAAGATCCGGAGAGCGGCAACCATCTCGCTGAAAGGTGTCGTCTTCCTTTAGAGACATCGGACCTTTGGCCACCCATTCAGGTCCCTCGGCCAAAATGTTCGACTCCGTTACTTGGTCCACAGGAAGATCTCCATCAAAGTATTTTTCAGAAATGGAAGAGAATCCAGGACCGAGATGAGAAGAGAGACTAGGTTCATCGGCAGATAGAGGATGACACAGCCAGGTGATGGAGATGGTTCTTGGACTGAGGAGACTGGGAAAAGAACGAGATGGGGAGAAGGAATCGGAGACTGTATATCTAGGGGAGATGAGGGTAAGGGAGACAAAGGGAAAATAGGACGAGAGGGGACCCGAGGTTCATCAAATTTTAGGAATAAAGAAGAGGGTGAGGACTGTGAGGAATCAGACCTAGGCAGACTGGGGACTTCATTTCCATGGGATACATCCCTGTCGGAACCCGAGTTTTGTTTTGACATCATGAAGAATCAAACAAGTAACACAAAGAGGAAGGAGGGTTGGAGACGAAAGAGACAAAGAGAAATCTTTTGGAATTTGGAAGTGGGAAGATTTCTGCAGAAAGGAAGGGATAAATAATAATGGGAAGAGATGGCATCTGAAAGATGATTGGTTGTGACGCTTCGAGAAACCGAGAAGGGCAGACGTCCGTTCAGAAAAGTTGAATAGATGGGACAGGTCCTGAGAGCCTGAAATATGCACCAGTGCTATGAGAAGAATACTAACATGATAGGGATTCAGGTACCTAATAAACTAATGCTGATAAGTTCCTCTGTTGATCGTGAACCAATATTCTTACACCTGCGCCAATCAATACAAACCTACAAAATAGATAATGAACTTTTATCTTTTGTGAAATATTACTCAGATACCTGTGCAATATTTTTAGCCAGAAGAAAAATATAACTACTAGAATTCAGGGAGTGTTTGCAACTAAGGGTTTGATCAACCCCAGACGTAACCTGTTATGCTCGAACTGATCCCTGCTTGGAGGCTTCGTGAAAATATCAACAATCTGGTTTGTAGTGGTGCAAAACTGCACACTGATGGTACCTTTCTCTACCTAGTCCCTGAGAAACTGATGGCATACATCGATGTGCTTGGTACATTTGTGCTGGATAGGATTTTTTGCCATGTTGAGAGCACTGGTGTTATCACACATCAATATGATTGTACTAATCAATATACCAAAATCTTCAAGTTGCTGCTTAATCCACAAGAGTTGAGATTAACAGGCCGCAACAACTACATATTCAGCTTCAGCTGTGTATAGGGCCACAGAGTTTTGCTTCTTTGTACCACAGGATATTAGTCAAGAGCCCAAGAAATGAGCCATTCCAGAAGTACTCTTGCGATCTACTAGGTACCCTGCAAAATCAACATTTGCATATCCTATCAGATCAAAACAATCACAGCTGGATAAAACAGGGCCAAGTTTTCAGTTCCTTTGAGATATCTGAGAATCCTCTTTGCTGCCTTCAAATGAGACTCTTTTGGGGATGACTAAAATCTTGCACATATCCCAACACTGAATATAATGTCAGGCCGACTAGCAGTTAAGTACAATAAGGACCCAATGATTCCTCTATACATAGTGGCATTGATCTGAAGACCTAACTCATCTGTATCCAGTTTTGAGCTAACTCCTATAGGAGTATCTGAAGGCTTTGCATCTGTCAGTTGATATTTCTTTAGCAGTTCCTTGATATACTTTTCTTGACAAATAAGAGTCTCTCTTGTTGTTTGCTTGATTTGCAATCCCAAGAAGAAAGTAAGTTCTCCCATCATGCTCATTTCAAACTCACTGTGCATCAGGTCCTCAAATTCCTTGTAAAGTGAATCAGTTGTAGCTCCAAAGACTATATCGTCAACATACACCTGCACAATCAACAAGTTTCTTCCTCTAGCTTTGAGAAACAAGGTGTTATCAATCTTACCTCTTTTGTATCCATGATTTAGAAGAAACCCTGACAATCTCTCATACCAAGCTCGAGGGGCTTGTTTGAGACCATACAGGGCTTTATCAAGCTTCATCACATAGTCAGGAAATTCTGTTTTCTCAAAGCCTGGAGGTTGCCTGACAAAGACCTCTTCCTTCAAGTTACCATTGAGAAAGCACTCTTGACATCCATTTGAAATAATTTGAACTCCATGTATACAGCAAAAGCAATAAGAATCTGGATGGCCTTCATTCTGGCTACAGAAGCAAAGGTCTCATCATAATCAATGCCTTTCTCCTGATTAAAACCCTGAACCACCAATCGAGATTTGTTTCTGGTAATGGTTTCATTTTTATCTAGCTTATTTCTGAATACCCACCTGGTCCCTATCACAATTCGATCTGATGGTCTTGGAACAAGATGTCACACCTTGCTTCTTTGAAACTGCAACAACTCTTCCTGCATAGAATTTACCTAATCAGCGTTTTTAAGAGTTTCTCTGAAATTCTTAGGCTCAATTGATGAGAGAAATGCTCCACAGGCCATTAGATTTTGTCTTAGACCTGGTTTGAATTCCAGAGTCTAGATGAGAGACTAGGTTATCCATGGGATATGATGATTGATGTTTCCATCTAGTCATACTAATTTTGGGAGCATTTTGATCAGTGGCACTATCTGGTTCCTCTGACTCAGAAGGTTAGCTTGTCTCAGTAGCTTGATGACCATCAGGTTCCATTATTCTTGTCATTGGTTCTTCTGAAAGTGAGTCAGGTCCCCCGAAGAAGTTTTCATCATCTTGATTCATCTCATCAACAGGATTTGTATCATCTGGATTGCTCTCTACAAAACCCTTAAGATGATTTTCTGGATCAGTATCATCTTGACTGAGTGAGATATCATAACATTCTGCTTCATCAAAGATGACACACACACTTTCCTCGATACATGAAGTTCTCTTGTTAAATACCCTGTATGCTTTACTGTTTGCAGAGTATCTAACAAAAACTCCTTCATCACTTTTTGAGTTAAACTTGCCTATATCAGTTTTCCCGTTGATCAGTATAAAGCATTTGCATCCAAATGCTTTGAGATGATTGGCATTGGGTTTTCTTCCAAACAAGAGCTCATATAGAGTTTTGTTTTTGAGAGACCTGATCAGACACCTATTAGTTACATAGCAAGCAGTACTTACAGCTTCAGCCCAGAAGTTTTTGGCTAGACCTAATTCGATAAGCATAGTCCTTTCAATTTCCACCAAGGTTCTATTTTTCCTTTCTACAACTTCATTTTGTTGTGGAGTTCTAGGGGTAGAAAAATTATGATGAATTCCTTCTTCAGCACAATAGGTGTTAAGACTGGCATTGTCAAACTCTGTTTCATGATCCAACCTGATCCCTACAACCTTACTGCTAAACTGATTTTGAATTAACTTGACAAGAGCTATCAACACCTCTTCTATTTCATCCTTGGTTCTCAAGAATTTCACCCAGGTGAATCTCGAATAGTCATCCACTACAACCAGAATGTATCTCCTTCCACCATGACTTTGAACTTTTACAGGACCACATAGATCAATATGAATGAGTTCTATTGGTCTAGCAGTACTGACTTCATTTATGGATTTGAAGGACTTTTTTGTTTGTTTTCCTTTGGCACACGTTGAGCAGATCCTGAGATTTTTTAAATTCAATTTCGGAAAACCAAGAACTAGATCTTTTGCTGCTAGCTTGGTTAGCAGGGACGGACTTACGTACCCAAGTCTTCTGTGCCACAGTTATGTTGGCTCATCCTGTACTTTAAGACAAGTAAGATTGTCTTCTTTTGCCATCCTCAGATCAGCAACGTACATGTTCCTCCATCTTTGTGCAATTAGAACTATTTCATTTGTTTCCAGATTGATTACAGTGCATTTGTCTGACAAGAATCTTACCTCATTTCCCTTATCACAGATTTGAGAAACACTTAGTAGATTGTATTTTAGTCCATGAACATAATATACATCTTCAATAGCTTTCTTAAATTTCTTCCCGATCTTCCCTATGCCTAGAATGTAACCCTTTCTACCATTACCAAAGGATACACTGCCGCCTTCAACTTCTTTCAGTGTGAGGAAGTTTTTAGTCCTTCCAGTCATGTGCTTAGAGCATTCGCTGTCCATGAACCAACACTGACTGCTTCCTCCAGACTGATCCTGCACAAAATTATTTGTTAGTCTTGGTAACCCATTTGAGTCTGAGCTCCCAATATCTAGACAATGGTTTAATTAGTACTCCTTTGGCCCAACTAGGCAGAGGTCTACTACTCTCTTTCATCATTGGATCAGGTCCCTCAATTACACTTTTCTTTCCAGAGTAGACAGACTGTTGTCTTTTCAAAGTTCATTGAAGAACTGAACAACTACCTTTCAAATGATCATTTCTTCCACAGTGGAGACAGAGTAAATTATCTGCCACAGACACATACCTTCTATGAGGATTGTAAGGGGGATCAATTTTGTTAACATACCCTAGACCTTTTCTATTGTGATCTTTGCCTATAGACATATCACCCAACAACTTTGAGGAAGTGGTCTATTTTAGGGATTTTGTCAGTCCTCCTTGACTTTCATCAGGTCCTTTTCCAGGACATTGTTTCTTTCCAAAGCATGCATCAGTTTTGATTCAGCTTCTTTTATCTTTTCTTCCAACAATAATTCGTTTTCACTGATTTTACCCTTAAGCTTAGTGTCAATTTTGGACTCAAACTCCATTAACTTCAATAATTCTTCCTTTTCTGTTTCTAAAGTAACTACCTTAATTTCAAGATCAGTGACTTGATTGTTTAAGGCAAACTTTTCTTCCTGAGAGACATCAACATTATTATTTAACATTTTCTTTTCAGATGTTAATTCACAAATAGAATCAATGAGGACACCAACAAGTTTCTTTAACTTTCGTGCAGAGTACAGATCTAAATTTTCTTTTAAGTCAAGCAAAGTTACCTGGTCCTCATCCTCTCCTTCATCATCTGACTTTGCCATGAAGGCAAACAGGTTGTCAAAGACTTCATTATCATCTCTTAAAGCCAGCAAGGAGGAATCTCCGGGTTGCTTTGACTCTTCAGAGTCACTGGATGAGTTTCCCCATACACCCAAGACCTTGATCACAATTCTGTCTGCAACAACCTTTCTTCTAAATTGATCGGGAACCTAATCATTCCTTTTGTCTCTCATACCCTTTGAAGAATCCTTGTAGTCACTCCTTCTAGAGGGGCAATCTCTGATGTAGTGTCCTGGTTTACCACATCCATGACACAACTTTGAGTTGCTTTGAGGCCTGTTTCCACTTTCCTTTTTTGCAAATCCATGATTTTTTTCTTATGATTTTCTTGAAATGACTTGTAAGATAAGCCATATCAACTCCATCAATCTCATCATCGCTTTGAGCACTTTTCAAGGCCAGGGACTTGTCTTTATTTCCTGCTCTCTTTGCAGTGTCATGTTGCTTGTTCAACTCATAGGTTTGTAAGATACCTATGAGCACGTCCATGGTCAGTGTCTTCAGGTTCTTAGATTCAGTTATTGTATCCACTTTGCTTTCCCATGACTTCGAAAGTACCCTCAAAATCTTTCTCACTTATTTGCTCTAACTTATAGGTTCACCAAGACATCTCAGCTCATTAGTTATGGCTGAGAATCTGGTTTCCATATCATGTATGGATTCACCTTCTATCATCAGGAAGTCTTCATACTGAGATGTAAGCATATCCACCTTGGATTCTATCACCTGTTTTGTTCCTTCATGAGCATTTTTCAAGCAGTCCCAGATTTCTTTAGCTGAGTCACAAGCAAAAATTTTGTTATATTCTTCAGCTCCAATCCCACATACTATCAGCTTCTTTGCTTTGTAGTTCTTTTCAATCCGTTTCCTATCTGCTTCAGAATACTGTTGCCGAGTTTTTGGAACTAACATGGTAGTATCTCCATCCTTGACTTCGATTGTAGGCACATAATGACCATCTAGTACTATGTATCATAGTTCACTGTCTTCTGCCATGAGCAAGTCATGCATTCTGCTCTTACAGCAGCCATAGAATTTTCCATTGAACCTGGGAGGCCTTTTTGAAGACTGAGCTTCTTCAAGATTCAAAGGAGTTGCCATTTTTTAAAAGAAATCTCTAGGTGTGAACCGTATAGACATACCTGCTCTGATACCACTTGTTGAACAGCTGCTCTGAACTAAGTACAAGGGACCAAGTCCTTGTAAACAATAAAAAGGAATAAACAAGATAACATACAGCAAGACAGAGATTTAATGTGGAAAAGCTCCTTGCTCAAGGGAGGAACAACCACGACTTTTCCAACAGGAATTTCAAAATCCAACAATCCACTAGAAGAATGAGCAAAGTAGTCAAATACAACACGCCCGATTTATTTGCCTCACTTTCACTCCTTTTACACCCGTAATCTACTTATAGGACTCGAGCACCAACACAAGTAAAGTCTATACTACTATCACCAAGACACAGTTAGACTTATACACACGAATACCTTAAGAGTAACACACTTTACAAGGTTTCAGCATAAGAACACACTACCCACACTGATCAGTCTTCCTTTATAGGTTAGGAAGTGATCTTACAATGTTACAACACACAGCAAAATGCATAACATAAATTGTCACTTGCTTCAATCAGGTCCTTCGTGTACTGATGCAGAACGAACACTCTATAAGAGCCAAGGAAGAACTTTTGGAGAGTCAGAATATTCAGTTATGAATTTTTCCAAAAGTACCTTTGTTCAGTGGTCTCTCGCTTTTTTTATACATTGAGGGATCAACAGATGGACCGTTGGTCCTTCAGTACACACTAGAGTGACATTTAACCTACCACAACAACTTTAACAGTTGTGTTCCACTTGTGCGAACAACTCTCAGCCTGATATGTAACCTGATTCGCATCTGGTACTTGCTGCAGTTTTTTGTCATAAAAAACTTTACTTCAACTGGAACTCAACAGATTTTCTTCATCATGGATGCAAAATTCATCGCCCCAAAGATGGATTTGCACCTCCTCATTAATTGTACCCAATTGAGTGGCAAGACAATTACAGAGATGATAAAAAGAACACTTATAGACAAACTATTATTCATCATGGGATTGTGAATTTTTGAACGTCGTTGCCCGCGAAATTTCACTTTCATTGTTTCTTTCATATTGATATTGCTTACAGAAGTATTCCTTTAGTTTCATAGATTCGGTATAGGAAAAATAAATAATTGATGAATGTCATCCTCATCCTCATAGAATTCAATTTTAGTAGATTAGATAAACAGTCAAACCAGACGATGCGTAACCGGAATAATGTGTAGTGGGGTGCTGGCCAGTGAACTGATGCCGTATGAGCATAATAGTTGGTGTTTAGATGTGGATGGTTTTGGTACTCAAGTGTTGTGAGGTCTGGCCCATATTAACTTTGGCTCCACAACAATCCAATGCATCCACTGGGGAAGTTGCTTCATCTAATAAATCATGCCAGAAGAAATAAGAAAGTCTTTGAAGTGAAGGTGGCTAACCAACATAGTTCTGGTTTTGGCTCTGTGCTAACATAGTTCTTGCAGTTTATATTGGTTGATTGCACCAGACTTTGCATAAGATTAGAAATGTGGATGATTTCATTACTTAAGAAGCTTAATATACATAAAAGAGGATTTTCATTCCACCTATGCCAGTCAAACATTACTTCAGCCTCACCAACTATCCCACTTTTGAATTTTTCTTTTTATAAGTGTATTGTCAAACTATCTCGATGATTGCTTATTTTTTAATTGAAAGTTTTGCAGCAGAAATTGTTTTTATGCAACTGAATTTGGACTTTGACGTCCTATCCTCTTCTTAGGTTATCTGTTGCGGTGATAACTTTGTATTATTTCTGTGTCAGTGTACATTGCTTTGGCATAAAAAATTAACAGTGCACGAAAAGTCCAAACTTTTAAATCTTACTTAATAATATAACATTTGCCAACTGCTTGTGAAGATGGGTCACTCTGAGAACCACATCCATCTCTCTTAGGCATGGTATGTTTATCCATCCCTTTTCTTTCATGTGTTGTTGATTAAATCACAAGTTGTAGATGATAACAAATTATTATTTTGCTCTATGTTTTCTCAATGAATGCTTAATCTCTTTTTGGAGTGGCCTTGTGATTAGTTCTGTAAAGGAATTATGTTATCATACTTCATGTCTTTTATATATTGATGAGTTTAGGTCTCTTTATTATTTATCCAATGGCTAGAATAGATGTTGGTTAAAGCACCTCAAGGTATTTTCACAATCCTATTGCTTTGTAGATGACGTCGAGCTGCTACACTCATTGCTGCAAATTTGAGGAAAGAGTCAATTGCAGTTACACATACTGAGAGTTGTGGCCGCGCATATCTTGTGAGGACTACTAAAGAATAATTTATAGTGTTTCTTGGAATGTTGTTCAAGGAGGAGGGAATGTATTTTCTAAGACAAATACAGTTTTGTAGTTGGAGATCTCTTGGAGAATATAGATGATTAAAACTATTGCTATTAAATTTTAAGTTGCACGAAACTATTTGTTAACGTGGTAACAACACATGAATCCTAATGTTTTATGTGACTTGGATTCATAATTTTCACTATTTGGTAGGTGTTGAAGCAATTTTCTACTTGATGAGCCATTAAAGTTTCCATTTGTTGTGAACTGATGATAATGAATAACTAGACAGACATGAATAAAAACACTTATGTTTGTCCAAGGCATGAATCAAAGTCTTTGAGTAAATCTACAAGCATCATGTTTCTGAACTTGTACCATGTTATGCAATGGAATGATCAGCCTGCAATAATGGTTGTTGGTGTAGTTGATGGAACTTCACAGGCCATTTTTCAAACACTCATGTCACTTGATCCTCAAGATCGGAGTGAGTTTCATATAACTGCTTAGATGTCAAGTACGTGGTCGCGCAAAGCACGGGCAAATTACCTAGTATTATATAAATAGTTTGTAAACATGTATCGATATTGTATAAATTATATACAAATGTGTGTCGATGTTGTATAAATAGGTATGAAATGTATCGACATTATATAAATGGTGCATAATCGTGTATCAATATTGTATAAACAATTATATAATGTATCGAAATTGATATTTATTTGACTATCATGCATTCCAACCTTAATAAATAAAAAATAAATAAGATATAATAAAATGACATAAATATTCATTTTTTCACAAAAGAAGTGAAACAATTTAAAAAGGAAAAAAGCTTTTAAAAAAACAATAAAAAATTTGAATATTAAATTTTTTTATGTTAAAAAGAAAAATGACCAAATGGACAAATAAAAATTGTTAATTCACCCACCACCTAAAAAAGAAAAAAAAAGAAAGAAAGAACAAAATGGATTAAAAAAACTTTTAAAAAAAAGAGCAACAAAAAAATTGAATATTAAATTTGTTTATGTTAAATTTTTTTTTTTAAAAAAAAGTCAAGTGGACAAATAAAAATAATGTTATTTCACTCACTACCTAAAAAATAAAAAAAAAATGAAAAAGGAGAAAAAAGAGGGGGAGAAAGGAGATATAGTTGCTGAAAAATAAAGAAAAAAACTAAAAAGACTAAAAGGCCGAATGGCCATTTCAAAAGAAAAAAAAAGAATAAAGAGAGAGAGAGAAAAAAAGTTGGAGAAAAAAAATAACAAAAGAAATAGCCAAAAGGGCTATTTTAAGTAATTAAATAAATTTGGGCTAAAAAATGTAAAGAAAAATTATTGGTTGACAAGCCGTGTAATTTCTCCTAATGATAATTGTGTAGTACAAACTCTAATTTTTTCAATGAAATAACTTCAAACAAATTTCATATAATTTAAGTAATATTCAAAATGAAGTAAAATCAATTTTTAAGAACAATCTACTAGATAAAAGGAGAGAGGAGTCAAGTCCTCTAAATTCATAGAGTTTCCTTAAGGAAATTATTCCCCTCAAGTACCTGAGGTTATGGAATATATCCTCCCAGGATAAAATGACTCACGACAAACAAAAAGCGATACCTCAAATTTGTTGTCCAACGAACCACCCAATGGCTTGTAATCACACTTGAATTTTTTTGAAACAGAACTTTTTCCTTATGAAACTTGTTTTAAACTTTTCTACCAAAAGTTCTCTTTGTTTTCTCTCTAGTTATCCCTATATCTGGGAAGGATTCATATATTTATAGCTAATAGGATGATATAATGATTCATGTATAATAAACGAAAGGTTGCACCGAAATACGAAAGGTTGCATGAATGTTCATGAATGAAATGAATTCATTCATAGTTGCAACTTTCATATTTTTCAATACACCAATCTTTATACAATGTACCATTATTCATCACCCATTATACATTGAATCTAACAGGTATGTCATCACTCTCTCAATCTAACGTCATAGATGATGTGATTAATTCGGAAGGAAAACAGAGAAAGATGAGTGATCCTAGGTGGGTTGATTTGGTTGATGAATAAGAGCATGTTGCACCTCGTTTTTTGAATAGCAACCTAAGCCCAAAAGCTCTAGAATTTGTGCCTAAAAATTTGATCTCAAAGAAGAATAAATTAGAGAATTTAGCATCAAGAGATGGTCCAGCTAATGCCTATGCTATTGATTTGGATGGTGATTGTTTTGATGAGGACGAGGCAGATACTATGTTGGATATATGCTTTGATAAAGTCGTCAGGGGTGGAGACATCTCATCTAGGCATCAAAGAAGTGGAAGTAGCAAAAATAAAAAGAAAACACATGGAAGACAACATAGTTGGGATGGTAAAGTGACCGCGGATTTTGTTCCAAGGCACCTACCGATGCGACTAGCAAAGTAGAATCATATGATAGTATCAATAGATTCGATTAGATCATATAAATCTAAAAAGTGATGAATTATCAAATTTGTTGGACAGATTTGAAGAAGAGCACAAAAGGAAAATACTTCAGATTGTTTTAGATGGGCTATCTATCTTTTTAAATCCATGTATCTGTAAAGAGAAGTTTGAGGTTGATAACTCAACTTTATTCTTGGCTTTTACATTTTTACTTTATTTAAGTATCATCATTTGTAATTCATCATAGAGTATATTACAAACTCTATGATGATCATAGTATACCTAGTTCTAGCTAGCTCTTATTTTCTTTATGCTTATTAATTAGTAAAGGTTTGTTACCTCATTAGGTTTGATAAGATAAGGTCTAGCCCTCCTTGCTTGTAATTATTCTTATTGAGGTTTTCTTCTTTTAATAAAAAGCAACTAGATGCTATGTCCTAGTGGTATAAATTAAAAAAAGAAGCAAATAAATGGGTGGATTATTAACCCACCCAAACTTCAATGGATTGGACGAGTTGGATGGGTTGAATTTAATTTTGCCACCCCTCTAGAAAATAGAGGATTACATATGGTAACTTTGTATATAATTCATTCATGAGAATCAATGGAGGCCAAACACAAATAGTGTCTCATCGAACATAGTATTTTCAAAAGCACTTTTCAAAATAAGTTGATTGTAGACGTTCACACTACTCCCTCTGTCCATCTTTACTTGGTCCCTATACTATTTTAGGATGTCCAACAATACTTGTCCAGTTTATGAAATCAAGAGATAATTTTACACTCAGTTCCTAATTTACCCTTGTTATTAATTATAGTTATTTCCCTATTACATTTTTCAATACATTGAATTAATTATATTCAAAGGGTGATTTGATAAAATTGTCTCTATCATTTACTACTTTTTAATTCATGTGCCAAGTCAATAGGGGTCAAGTAAAGTCGGACAGAGGGAGTATTAACTAACCCCTACATTTGCCTATTTGATAGCCTTTATCCCCTCAAATGTTGATGTAAAGCGAGTGTAGTCACTCTCTTTTAGGCATGTCAAGTTGACAAAAAGTTGAAAAATTAGCTCCCAACTATTTGTTTTAACGATGTACTTCTATTTTATTAGGTCAATTAATAAGAAACTTTGCTCGAACTCCGTCATTTTAACCAAATAAAATTGTTAAGATGTTGAAGTACCAACAACTTTTTTTTAAAGATGTAATGACTATTTATTTCAACTAGATAGAGATAAGTGTCAAAAACACACTTAAACTATCTCATATTTTTTAGGTTCATACCTAAACTATTGAAAGTTTGAATTTCATACCCAAACTATCTTAGTGGTGTGTGTAATACACTCTCTCTTTTATTAGAAAAAACTTTGTCACATGACATGCTACTTGGATAAAATATTCTATCTTGACAAAAAATAAATAAACTATTAATATTAGTTAAAAGTTAAAAATTAAAGTATTAATATTCTTCCCAAATATATTATTTTTAAAAAAAATAATTATTTAAAAAAAAATTAAAATATTTTTCTCACATACACCACCCCCACCCCGTGTACCCACAAACAATCCCCGACCTTTTATCTTTTTTATATATTTTTTTATTTTTTATAGATATGTACTCATATTGTTAGAAAATTTTTTTTTACTGTGTACTGAATATAACCAAAAAAAATTATATTTATAGAAGTCTTGCGACAAGTAAAAAATAATTTTCTAAAAATAAAACGAAGGACTAGGTGGATAGGATAAAATTATATTTTCTAAAAAATTTAAAAATAATTTCTAAATTATTAATTTAAGGGGGGAGGGGGGGAGATGAACTAAGAATTTCTTTAAACAAATTTAAATTTTTTTTAAAAATAAATAAATATTGGTTGGTTCGGGATGGGGATGGTTTTTAATGGAAAAAGGCTGATTTCAAAACAATTGACTTACACATAGAAAAAATCAATTTTAAGAAAATAAAAGAGTCGCCACTTAATTTTTTTAAAGGAAAAATCAAGAAAATCGTTAAAATGATTTTTAAAAAGACTTAAACAGAAAAATCCTTTTAAAATTTCAAAGAACGGATTCGAGTTCAAATTTACATTTTTCAAGAAGGTTTTTATGCACTTAAAATGACCGCTAATGTACGGTTATCAGACGATTAGAAATTTTTTTTTTGACTAACTAATAAAAAAAATGTTTTGAAAATGTAAAGATAATTTGAGTAAAAGAATTTTGAAATAAATAAGACAATTTACATTAAAAGTAAAATAATCTCATCCTTAGAAAGAATTAATTTTAAGAGAGGAAATTATTCTTTTAAAATTTTAAGTAAAGTATTTAATACTTATTTCAAAGGAAAGCACATTTTAACTTAATATGAAGGAGGAAATCTAAATTTATTTTACTTATTTATTATTAAAAAGACTTGAAACATTTTGGGTAAAGGAGCAAAACAATTTTCTTTATTTTATTTTTATTTTTTATTTTACTTTATTCTTAAAAGAAAAAGTAATAAATAGCTCGAGTAAAGGGAAACAATTTGTAAAAAAATATTTGCCAAAGTTTAAAATAAAAGTTTGAAATTCCAAGAGAATATTATTTATTTAAAAATATTATAATTATTAGCATTATTTTTCAAGAAAAAAAGAACAACAAGTAATCGGAATATTGAAAATACCTTGGAAAAAGATTTCGTTAGAGTTTCAAAAGACTTGAAAATTTTAAACTCAACTATTTTTAGAAGGAAATAATAATTGATCAATCTTATCATAGAATTCTCGAAAAATAAATAAATAAATGAGATAAAACAGTTTTAAAATTAACATAAATGGTTTGTCATTTGGGAGATTTAATTAAGTAAATACAAATAAAATGTTAGCGTTAGAGTATCACAAACAAACAAATATAATAAGGTAAACAAAATAATAAATAAATTTAGTCATTGGGCTTGGCAAGCCCAAATCCGTCAACTTATACTAATTATATTGTTTTGGGTCTGCCTAGCCCATAAAATTACTGTTGCTGCCTTTTGGGCCCTTTTGGACCAATTTTTATTGTGTACACCATACACTCATTTCTTGCATATTTCTTGTATATTAGCTGTTTTATGGAAAAAATGACTTGTTTTCAAAAATTCAATTAATTACCCAATTGATTTAAGTAACAACCGAATTTTGA
>JBCEWC010010633.1:0-17452 GCA_038996855.1 Solanum aculeatissimum
ATATGATATGTTAAGGCTTGTGATCACATAGTCTCTTGTTATGGCTCTTTGAGCATTATGGGTGCTTGCACCACTTTTTTATGTTATGAAGGCTTGATATGATAATATATGTAGATGAGCTACTCTTATTGCATTGATTTGGAAATGATTATGGAAGTTCTTGTTGGGTTTTAGCCTATGTATGGATATGAATTTGATCATGTTTTGGTTTGGCTAATGATGCATAGTTTTGAAAAGAATGTCAACTCTCTGTTTTGAAAAGCTTGCATGGATATATATATGTATTCCCGTAGGATGAGACTTAGTACCGAGGGATTAGAGTCGGGGTGGAGTTGCTTCAAGAGTCTATACTTTTTTCCGTCAAACCATGTGCTAACATGGGATATCTCCCTTGATTGGGATTGACTTGTTATGTATCCCATTGTTGAAGGGTTGACTAGGGATCTACTTGGCAAGTAGTCCGGATCCAAGTAGTAGCTTGCTCGGGTATCCTCCGGTGTTGGTTGAGTTCACATCCCCGCTATGATATGATCTTAGGTTGTATTCCATGCATCTTGGCATGGAATATTGTTATGATATATTTCTCATTGGCTATGTGCATTCCTTTCGTATCACTTGTCCCCCTTGTCATCTCATTTGGTCATACTATATTGTCGCATTGCATGCCCGCATACTTAGCACATATTTTGTGCTAACCCATACTTTGTTCTACATGTTCTAACCATATAGGGATCGGTGGTGACTTCTATCTTCCGGTGGACGACGAGTGACATCCTTGGAGCTATTAGCTTGTGGTGAGACCTTTTGTTCAAGGGAAATAACTACCTTCTATCTTCCTTGTATTTATTTATTTTCTTGTTTCATGTATTAAGGGTGAACCTCAAACTATGTCGAGGCCCCGCTCTTTCTTATGTAGAGGCTATGTTGGACACATTAAACTCTTGCACGTTGTATTATGCTTTATTGGGATATTATGACTATTGAGATTTATTTATGGAAATGATGTTCCGATTATGCTTGTGATTATGTTTATGGGCTTGTAAATGTTGGAAATGTGCTTATATGGAAAATCCCCTAACCCGATATTCCCCAATGGCTTGAGTCCTACTTACCCGCCGCTTAGAAATACATGTTATGTGCTATGTGATTCATTGTCATCCCGATCTCGACAACATCCCTATAGCTTGAGTCCAAAGTCCCATTTCTCCTAGAACTATATGTTATGTGTTTACTTTTTCGTGCTTCCAAACCGATGATGTGAGTAATGATGCTATTATGGCTTGATTAAGGACTTTTGAATTCTCCTTCGCCATTTCACATTTAGGCCCCACCTCTGGGTCATGATAATAAATGATAGAAATATAAAATAGATAGAAAACATACATTATGTCAATGCAAATAAAGAGCCTTAGAATGGGTTGAAATTGAAGATTCTTTTGATATGGGTTAAGGCTCAATGGGTTGAGATTGAATCTAATTAAAATTATCTTAAGCCCAACCCATAAAATTTTGGGCGGGTTGGGTGGATTACCTATATTTGGGCTTATTGTGACACCCTTAGATATGAGTTATGAATGACTTGATATTATTAGATTCTTACCAATTCAATAAATATGATATGATTATGCATTTCTCTGTTGGGAGTTTATTTAGCATTAAGTAGACTTTGGGATAGAGGCTCACCTGTTTACAAAGGTGGAGTTCTTTAGAAGCAATTCCCTTGTCACACAACTACGTGTCCTCGTAGGACTTAGTCTTAATTGACTCTAGCTAGTAGATCCACATAAGCTCATAATTTAAATTTAATTATGACTTTTCATTTATTTATATTATAAGTGTGATAGAATACCCTCGTGGGTAAAATTAATTTTTTTTAAAGTGGGTATATTACACAAATATCATGATGACAAATTTATCTTTTTTAATTCAAATAAATATCAATTGGGAGTTACATTGATCAGTTTCTCTTCTTTTCATACATCAATGAAAGTAAATGCTTTTTTTTATCAGACAAAAAGGGATATACTATATATAATTAAGCCAGTTGAGGCTCATCAATCTGGTCCCTGAGTGGTACCCATCTTTCGCTCCTATCAAAGCGGTTGGTAACAAAATACTATCCTAAGGCCACATCCCGACCCGAATAGGATACACTAGTAAAGGGTTATTTTCTAGAAAATTTAGTTCCTGAGTTGTCTATACATATTTTTCCCTATACAAATAAAAGAGGAACTAAAAAAACCTTCAAGTCTCCATTACGGTTGTGCTTTGCTCCTTCCTTGGCCATTAAGTCAGCCAATTGGTTCTGCTCCCTCTAAGCGTGACGTAGCTCCAAGCTACCAACCTACTCAACAATGACCTGCAATCACAAATTATGTTATCATAAAAAGGGTGTACCTATGATGATGCACTCCAAGGCATCTAACACACTCGTTTCTACTTGCAGACTTGTGAAATTGTGTTGAATTACGAGTTGTAGTCCACTTCGATAGCCCTCAATTTTGCCTCCAAAGGGTTGGTTAGTACAATGGCACTGTAAAAACCCATTAGCCACTTTCCTTTGTGGTCTCTGATGGTTCCACCCAAACCTCCAGGCTCTAGGCTTTGTTTCACTGCCCCGTCAGTATTCAACTTTATTTTTCCTTCCTCGGGGGTGTTCCATTTCATATAAATGAGGATGGTATTTATTATTTGTAGGGCAATGGCTTTGTCCATTAAGGTAATGTACTCAACTTCCCTCCCAAACGTTTCCTCAAAGTTGATTGGGTCTTTTTTGTTATCAAACATATTTGAGTTTCTTGTATTCCATATTTCCCAAAGGCAAAAAGGAAAAAAGCCCACTTGAGATTAGCATAGACCCACTCATGTTTAATGGCCTGCCAATGGGCCATCCAAGCAACTTCATTGAGGGTGCTTCTATCCAGGATGTTTATGAGTGACTTTCTTCGATGGACCTCATCCCAGAAGCCCCTTGCAATGCAATATTTTAAAAAAAGGTGAGAAATGTCCTATTTCGGGTGACCGCAGAGATTGCAAGCACGTGATAAGGCCATACCCAGAGTGCTAAGCCTATGGTTTGTTTTAGTTCTTTTGTGGTGGGGAATCCCTAGGAAATGTTTTACCTTGTTAGGAATCTTGGCAGCCCAAATGTATTTGAAATCCTTATCTCTAGGAGGGTCAACAATGGATTGCTTTTCCCTCACAATATGTGAATAGTCTGAAGAGGTAGTGAAGACACCATTAGTGGTTAGGCCCCAGACCCTTTTGTCCTTCAAGGTGGTAGTGTCATTGATGACAGTGTCCTCAATAATTCTGTGCAATGCAGGGGGAAGGGTAATCAAAAGAATGTCCAAGTACTATCTTTTATTCCTTCTTAGGTCAACTACTGATAAGTTATGTTCCTCCTCTTTCAAGGGGCCTTGTATACTCTGCCTAATGGGAGGGTGGTGAGCTATCTAGGAGTCACAGAAGAAGTTTACCTAGGAGCCTTTATGTACTACCCATCTTGAGGCACCAAAGATGTCTTTCCAACCCTCTTGAATATTTTTCCAAGTTCTGGAGATAACTTAATGGCTGGGCTCCGTCATAGAATGACTTTTGTATTTGCTTTGTAGGAGGGAGATCTAGAGGTTGTTTCAATTTTGACTCAATCTCTATACAAGTATACTAATGATGGTATTGTTTCTCATAGCTATTTTATGGATTCCTAGGCCTCCTAGTTCCTTGTTTTGGGTGACAATATCCCACTTTAAGAGGTGCATTTTCTTCTTTCCCTGGGAAGAGCCCCAAATAAAGTCCCTAGTGATTTTGTCCATAGCTTTTGTGACTTCTTCAGGGATTTTTACATAACTCATGACATGGGAAAGGATGTCACCAAGTGCAGCTTTTTCCAAAACTATCCTTCCATCCATTTTCAAAGTATTGGACTTCCATCCAACAAGTTTGCATCAACATTTGTAAAGAGGGTAAGGTCATCTGCAAATAAGTGGTGAGAAAGCTTTGGCCCTACTCTACCTATCTTGATGGGGTCCCATAGTTGAAGTCCCACAGAGTTTTGGATGGATCTAGAGAGCCTTTCCATGCACAGGATGAAGAGATGAGGGGACAGTAGATCTCCATGTCTGATCCCTCTACTGGGGTAGAAGGCCTCTGACTTCCTGCCATTGATTAGGACTTAAACAATATAAGTGGAGATGTAGGACATAATAAGCTTGAAAAGATTCAAGAGGTTTTTGAAGTACTCCAGGGTGTCTTTGATGTAGGTCCATTCGATCCTGTCAAAGGCTTTCTCCAGGTCAATTTTGAGAACCATGTTCCTTGATACCCCTTTTATTTTTCTGAAATGAGATATAACCTCCTGAACAATTATGGCATGGTCAGAGGCTATTCTATTGGTAAGGAAGCTAGCTTGGCTCTGGCCTATGAGAGAGGATAGAAGAGGTTTGATTCTGTTAGCTATGATTTTGGTGACCACTTTATAGATAGTGTTACACAACCCTATAGATCCGAAGTTCCTAAGGCATTGGGCATCTGGGGTTTTAGGGATAAGGCAGAGCAGTGTAGTGTTGGCTTCCACGGGAATGGTGGCTTGGTCAAAAACCTTCCTGCAGAACTCAATAGTATGTTTACCAGTGATTTCCAAAATTTCTGATGGAACAAGGAATGGAGTCCATCAAGTCCTGGGGCTTTGAGGGGCTTGAAGTATTTAAGTGTCCTTAAGGCCCTCTCCATTTAGGGTGTTATGGTCGACCTCTGGGGTGGAACTACTATGATTAGTTCTGATGGAGCAGTAGTGGTCAGTGATGCAGAGGCTTTTGAAGAAACAGATAGCATGCTTATAGATCTCCTTAGGTGAATCTTGGATATTCCCAGATTCATCTTCCAGAGTAGCAATTATGCTTCTTCTTCTTCTTCTTATTCTTGTGAGAGTAGTTGTGTGAAAGAATTTAGTATTCACATCTCCTTCATAGATCTAGGAGATTCTAGACTTGGTTAGCCAAAAGTCCTTCTCTGTTTATAGTAATCTATCATACCTATCCAAGAGTTCTTTCTTCAGGTTTTGAAGGAAGGAGCTATATGGATAACTATTAGACTTCTAAATTCTATCTAGTCTGGCTAGAGTTTGTTTCAATTGTTTGAAGATGTTTCCAAATACCTCTCTATTCCAGGTAGTGGAATCTTCCTTGAATTTGTTGATAGATTCCAGGAGGTCACTGCTAAGAGGAAGGGTATTAAGGACTAGGTCCCTAAAAGAGGGGTGGCTACACCACATAGTCTCCATTAGGAAGGGTTTAGGGATTCTGAGGCAAGCCCTAGCATTAAGGTCTACTAGAATAGGGTAGTAACCAGACTTGGTCTGAGGGAAATGTGAGACAAGAGAGTTGGGGAATTTCTTTATCAACTGGGAATTTGCTACACTCCTGTCCAATCTTTTAAAAATGAGTTGGGTACAAAATATGTACCTTTTGTTGGTTCAAGTGAATTTTTGTTCCCTAAAGCCCAAGTCTATCAAGCCACAACTCTGCAGGTAGTTCCAGAAAAGCTTATCCCTATTTCTACTGATAGTATTTCTTCCTAGTTTCTCACTATCATGTAGTACCTTATTAAAATGTCCCACAACTAGCTACTCAACATTATAAGATTTGGAAATATTGAACAAATTATTCCATAAGTTAATTTTTATTTGGAAGTTCGGGCTAGCATAAATAACAATAAAGTACCAAGAGCAGTTATGAGGGATTACTTTGACCGGGACATAGATTCCCTATGGAGTGATAGAAATGTTGTCCAACTTCAAGAGTTCCTCCTTCCACATGATCATTATTCAACCGGACAAGCCATCAGTCGGAGATTAAATTAGTGCATCAAATTTCAGAGAATCGATTAGATGCTTATGTTTAGCCATCTTGGTCTCTAAGAGGACAAGCATGGCAGGATTGTGGGCCCCTACCAGAGCCTTATAATGCATCCTAAATATACCTATTTTCTCCCCTGGCATTCTAAATGATAAAGTTCATCATGGTGTGATTGTGGGTGCTCTCTAATACCTCCTTTCCTTTCTCCGACTGGGGTGGCTTTGTTGGGTTCAAAGCCAATGCCATCGATGAATCTTCCTTCTTGTTCCTGATGTTCAAGGGTGGGCTATCAACTGAATCAAATATTGAACTAGAACTATTGAAGGAATCACTTCGTCGAATTCCTTAATCAACAATATCTAAGATGAAGGCTTCTGGGAATCATTCTTCTTTGCTTGCCAATAACTCCTCCATTTCCTTGTTGATTTGACTTAGAAACTCTAAGGTTGACATTTTCTTTCCTTGTGGATGCTCATTTCCCATGGTTTATTCTTGACGTGTCGGCATGGTAGATGCCATTGACAGGATGAATCTCAGACTTTAGTTGTTCGAGAGATAGGGATAAAAGGGGAAAAATGAGAGGGTGAGGAATGTATGAACCATTAACGCTCCTAATTCCAGTGAATTCCTTGAGTTGATGTTCTCTACCAATCCATTCCTCCGCAGTGTCTACATCCATATTTGTATTCCCAAGCCTTCGATTGCATGGTCCAAGCCCTCTTTGACAATTTGAGCTAGGTAGGTTGGGTCTTGAACCAAGATTGTTACTGGTTGTTCACACACCATGGTTTGGAATGTTAGTTTCTGGTCCCTAAGACCCATTTCCAACCAAGATATGTCTTGGTGAGTCGGTGGCAGTGACACTTATATATGGGTTATTGGTGTGGTCAGAGCATTTGGAGTGGGCATCTTGTTCGATTCCATGGTAGGTCGTATGTGTGGTGTGAGATCTGCTCTATCTCTCTATTAATGATTCCTTCCCTTCTCTGTGTCTTGGAAGATTATTGATATCTTTTGACGGGACTTCGATGGTTATGTCAACTATATCAGAGCAATGATTATTTTTCTCAGTGTAGTGAACACCTTGCATCGGAGAAAATTGTGAGGGAATGCTCGATACTGCATCTTCTTTGGTAATAGTTTTTTCATTCTTCATGGGGACATGTGAAGATTGAGAATTTAATTTTAGTACATGGGGATTATTATTGGATCCTCTTTTGGTGAAGTCCAAATCTTGCTTTAAAGGAAAAGTAAATTTGTTATTAATGTCATTTATGGCCATTGAAGGGGAGGTAGTTGTGCGTTTGCTTTATATCGAAGAGGAGTGTTTGACAAGCGAACTAGGGTCCACTTCGTTTGACACTTGTACCGCATTAAGGCATGTCCTTCCACGTTGCACTCTGTCTTGGGCTTGGGTTATTTGGGCTCAAGACTTTGGTTGCTTGTGCTTCTCCTTAGTCCCATTTTGTCTTTGGTTGCCAGACCTGGGTTGGGCTTGACTCTTTTGCGACCCACGCCTTTTGAATTTTTTTATCACTTTTCACATTTTCTCTTCTTGTGGACGGAGTCTGGTGGCCTAAGTGTCCTGGGGTTTTGGATTGTCACTCTTTGGCACCAAGGTGTAGCGACTTAGGGTGTGCCCAACTTTACCTCAAGTTGTGTACAAGATACCTTCCCCTTCGTAGATCACTTTTTGATTGTGTAAGCCTATTGTGATCTCATTCTTGACCGATATTTCAGTTGAGATTTGCACACAAATCTGGGAATACCTCCCTCTCAAGATAGCTGACTTACACACATCAATCTTAAGAAGTGTCCCCAATTTCTCAGCCACCCTTTCCAAAATTTGATTATCATAGAATTCGGTGGGTAATTGTGGGAGTCTAGCCCAAATGACAGTATGCATGATGGTTTCCTGTTTGGGGACGAAGTTCGGTTCCTATTTTCGCACTGAGACAAAGTTGTCGGCTACAAACCAAGGTTCTTCATGTAGGGGCTTGATTCTGTTCGTTTCTGTTTGGAATTTGACTACGTCGTAGTCATTTCCTAAATCGATAAGAGTGATTGGCTCGGTGAGCTTCCATAGGTCATGGAGTTTGTTCTTAAGGTAGGTGTATAGGAGGCGTTTATCAAATACCTTGATTATAACTGAGGTGCACCGTGGTAGATAGAATCTTTGCATATCTTCCCTGGAGAGGTGGATGGTATCGCCCTGATGGGAGAGATCCTTGTCTAATTCCATCTCGTGTATCTGGGGGGCAGCATAGACGTGAGCGAGGCTCTTGTTTTTTCCATCGGGACATCCTTGAAGGAAGGTTTTTCTTTCCTTGTGATCTATTGTTCACCTTGCGTGTACGGATCCGACGACTTTGGTGGTTCCGATGGGTTTAATTGGTGCTGGTCGTCAGTCATCTCAGTCAATGTGTTCCCTTGAAGGAGAGAGTTTTTTAAAGTAAATGTTTTCTAGCTTAAAAATAATTTTTGAAAAAAGAATCTTGAATATTAAGTTCTATGAATTTGATTTTGTTTTGCTCTGATAAAAAAGTTTGTTCATTTGATAATAGCCACTAAGTTCTTAAACATGACATAAAATTACTTAGTAATTTTAATATAGCTTACTAGAATATCAAATACAAAATCAAATCAAAAAAATAAAAAAGTAATTTGAGTCAAACGAGAAAAAAAATTAGAGTAATGATTTAGTTTGACTTTGTTTGGTGTTAAAACAATTGACTATACGTGAGTTGGCTTGATTTTAAATTTAAAAAATCAACGTGAGACTAAACCAAATCAACATTATATTTATAATTTTTTTAAAAATATTTTATACATAAAAATATTTACTTTGATAAAATTTATAAAATATTCTTATACTTTTTCATAATTTTTATCAACATATTATTTCAAGTTTAACTTAGGGTTTTGAATGATCCAATCAAGGTTATAGTCCATAGATATTAATAAGAGATAATTTCCTTTTTAAGTTTATTTTATAAGATATTTACTGCTTTTAAATATATTTTTATTTATTACCTAGATAAACCTGTTAATCAACATGTATTACTAAAATATTTAGAACAAAAGTTTTTGTTGAACGAAAATTTTTGCAATAAACAAAATTTTTGTAGAACAAACGTTTGTGAAAACAATAATCACAAAGATTCTAACAAATTTTCAAAACCAGAAACTAAAACTAGCAATGGGAATAAAATTTGTAAAAAAAATCAAAAAATAACATTCACAAGAAGAAAATCGAACCCACTGAATACACAGTGTATCCTTAAAGAAATTATTCCCCTCAAGTACCCAAGGTTAATGGAATATATCCTCCCTGGATAGAATGATTTTTTCTCACCGGGGTATTGGTACCTAAAATCACGGTGTCAGTGAACCACTCAACATCAGTAAAGTACTCTAGAATTAGCTTGCGTAGAATAAGAAGAAGTCAGAAAAACTCATTTTGAAATAATAGAAAAATTCTCTATATATAGAAAACAAAAGGTGTTTATTAAGCCTTATCGGAAAAGTCACAACCACCTGGGAAGGTCACAACCTTTTTACAAAATTTATAATTCTTCATTTGTTATTCGCACCTTTTAAGATCAACAATCCCCCACATGAATGGGAAATGACTCTAATAAAAGAACGAACAAGTGTGTACTTTACAAGCAAGGAATAATTGCATCTGGATAAATAGGTTTCCCTTTGAATTTTTCGTAGTGAACATATGTCGAATATACTCGATCAATCGGTAGATTTGATATCTTTAAACCGTCGAGCTTTGATGTATACCTAGACAACATAAGTCACACAATTTACCCTTTAACTATTTTTTGGTTCTCATTGTTTTGTTCATTTCAGCCATGAACACTTCCTGGTTCATAAGTGCGTAAAGAACTTACCTTATTGGATTCTTATTAAAGAAGCTTACACTTCACACTTACATAGATGATTTCTAAATGTGTTATCCTATAGAAAAACTATTTAATATATCCCGTATCAAACTTAGAAACCATTAAAAAGTCATAATATTTTATCCTTGTTACTGAACATTATCTCATCATGAGAATGGACCTTATAAAATTTTTGACAATGTTGAACTGTCATCAATAACTTTATTTGATCTCCTTAAACCTAGATGTTGGGATCTCCAGTATTCTAGGTAGAGTTACCATCATGATGATTCATCCTCGGCCATAGTCCCATTCTCTTTGATGATCTCTCAACTCCCTCTCTAGTTAGGCCTTTTGTAAGTGGATCTGACATAGTATCCTTTGACTTTACATAGTCAATTATGATAATTCCACTAGAGAGTAGTTGTCTAACGGTATTGTATCTTCGACATATGTGACGAGACTTACCGTTATACATAACGCTCCCAACTCTTTCTATTGTCGCTTGACTATCATAATGTATCCATATAGGAGCCATTGGTTTGGGTCAAACTAGAATGTTTGCTAAGAAATTTTGAAGCCATTCATCTTCTTCACTAGCCTTATCTAAGGCTATGAACTCAGCCTACATTGTAGATCGAGCTATACATGTTTATTTGGATGATTTCTATGATATTGCTCCTCTACCAATAGTAAAGACATATCCACTTGTGGACTTAGTTTCAGTTGACCCAGTAGTCCAATTTTCATCACTATCTCCTTCAACAACTGTTGGATATTTGTTATAATCTAAAGCAAAGTTTTGACTGTGTTATAAATACCCCAAAACTTATTTCATTGCCATCTAATAATTTTGATTGGGATTACTTGTGTACTGACTCAATTTACGTAGAGCACAAGCTATATCTGGTCGCGTACAGTTGATGATTTACATCAAACTTCCCAACACTCTGGCATAATTTAATTGAGACTGACTTTCACCTTTTTCTTAGCAAGATCAAGGTTCAAATCAATTGGGGGGTTTTGCACTTTTGTAGTTTAAGTACTTGAATATTTCTAGTACCATTCAGATATAATAAGATTGAAACAATGCTAAACTTTGAGAAGTTTTGTGAATTTTAATCCCTAATATCAAGTCAGCAACTCCTAGCTCTTTCATATCAAACTTGATAGCAAACATATGTTTAATAACATTTAAGTTAGCAATATTGTTACTCATTATTAACATATCATTCACATATTAGTAAACAATAACAATTTCATTTGGAGTGTTCTTAATGTAAATACATTTGTCACACTCATTAATTTTAAAATCATTTGACAATATTGTACAGTCAAATTTTGCATGTCATTGTTTAGGTGCCTGTTTTAGTCCATACAATGACTTAACAAGTCTGCACACTTTATTTTCATTTTTAGAAACTATGAACCCTTCTTGTTGTTCCATATAGATTTCTTCCTCCAAGTCTCCATTTAAGAAGGTTTTTTTGACATCCATTTGATGAATTTCTAAATCGTACAATGTGGCTAACACTATTAATGTTTGAATTGACGCGATTCTAGTTACTGGTGAGTACGTATCAAAGTAGTCAAAACCTTTACGTTGTCTAAATTCTTTAACAACAAGTCTCGCTTCATATTTATCAATAATGCCATCAACTTCTATTTTTCTTTTAAAAAATTATTTGGACTCTAAGGGCATATTTCTAGGAGGAAGATCAACCAATTTCTATGTATGATTATTCATTATGAATTCAATCTTACTATTGACTGCATCTTTCCAATATTGTGCTTCTAAAGAAGTCATAGCTTTTTTAAAAGTTTGAGGCTTATTTTCTAACAAAAATGTTACAAACTCTGATCGAAAGGAAGTAGTTGTCCTTTGATGTTTGCTACGCTTTGAATTTTTCTCATTATGTTCACTCTCTTTTGTTTCTTTTTGAGGTTGTTTTGTTCCTTCATGAGATGATTCATATTCTTTCTTACACGAGTATATTGCTTCAAAGAATTCAACATTATCTGATTCAATTACTGTATTAATATGAATGTTAGAATTTTCTGATCTATGCACCAGAAATCGATAAGCTTTACTATTCATAGAATATCCTATGAACACACAATCAATTATCTTTGGTCCTATTTTTGTCCTTACAGGTTTAGGAATATGGACCTTAGCCAAATACCCCCACACTTTCAAGTATTCAAGATTGGGCTTTCTTCCTTTTCACTTTTCATATGGAATAAATTGTGTTCTACTATGGGGAACTCAATTGAGTATACGATTAGCCGTAAAGATAGCTTACCTCCACAAGTTCTGGGATAAACCAGAACTAATTAATATGACATTCATTATCTCCTTAAGTGTTCTATTTTTTTTTCCTGCAATTTCATTGGATTGTGCTGAGTAAGTGGTTATTTTTTTATGAATGATGTCATATTTCAAATATATTTCCTCAAAAGGAGATTCATATTTGTCACCCCTATCACTCCTTATCATTTTGATCTTTTTGTTTAGTTGTGTTTCAACTTCACTTTTGTATTGTTTGAATGCTTCAATTGCCTCACATTTACTACTAAGTAAATAAATATAGTAGTATCTAGTACAATTGTCAATAAAAAATAAAAGACTTTTCCCACCACAAGTTAACGTTGACTTAATATCACAAATGTCAATGTGAATCATGTCGAAGGGACTGAAATTCCTTTTAACAGATTTGTAAGGATGCTTAACATAACTTCTAAGTTGCTCAGTTTTCACAAGGTTTTGCCATTGACATGTCCTGGATGTTCATGTCATAACCAATTTGACTCAAGCAAGTAAGAACAATATAAGAAAATTGAGTTTGAAAAGACCCTTCATGAGGTAACTTTTTTCTACAAATATTTTGTTCTTACTTATTACAATTTTATCAAATTCAAATACTGTTTGAAGTCAATACCTTGTTGGATGTCCTTTTAAAGAAAACCTTTTCATAACCTTCAATCATGAATGTAGTATCATTTAGTTCACTGAAAACATATAAACCAAATATTTTTTTTATAACACAAATATGATAGACGACTTTTCACTAATATTTATGTCTATACAAATAGTTATATTTTAATAGACATATCTTTTCATGAAAAATCGTAATATTTTAAGTGGCTCTCTTCCATAAGAGAACACAACTCTTTTAAACAAATATACCTATATGTAATTTGTTGGTTTCATACTAGTCATATGAATTATCATATCATATACTAGTAAAACAAAAATGCAATGATCATAATATCACATATACTCCAAATTCTTTTTTGTGGGCATCTAACATCATACAAGAATGAGAATCATAACTTGTGCTTTCACATTTAATTAAACATTAAGTCTAATTTTATCTTTATCACAAGCAAAGAACCCCCACAATTAAATATGATCTCAAAAATATTTTTCAAGTATTTGTTGTGTCAAATGTGTACGATCAAAATACACATTGGCAACTTAAATTGTCTTTTGGAAATAAAACTCTATAAAAGAATTCTAGTGATTTAATTTTCTTTGACAACCTTTATAATGTCAAATTTTAATTCATAGAAGCACCCATTGCAGACACAAATCATTAATTTTATGTCATTGAATTTTCTCCTTCTATCACAATAAGACAAGTTGTATCATTACATAGTTAACTAGAGTTACCACCCGTGGGATATCAAAAATGCAATACAGATGGAGCTAGTAAGGGTAATCCTGGACCTAGTTACTACGACTTTTGTATAAGAAATCACAAAGGAGATCTGTGCTATGCAAAGGCAGGAGTCTTAAGACAGGCTACAAATATTCAAGCTGAGGCTTTAGCTATACTGGAGGCACTTAGATTTTGGGAACATGAATCAGAAGTGATGAAAATTTTGGAAACTGATTCTTTGATTATGGTAAATATTACTAAGGAGGTTTGGCAGATCCCATGTGAGATTGTAGAAATAGTTGAAGAAATCAAGAAGCAAATAGACAAACAATAAATTACTATTCAACACATTTTTCGGGAAGGCAATCAATTAGCAGATTACTTGGCTAATCATGCTGAACAAGAAGGAAAACAAGTAATCTACAACAATTTCAATCAAGTGCCCAAGGAAGGTAGGAAAATCATTAACACTAATAAGCAACAGATTCCAATGCTTAGAATCAGAACCAGACAGATCAAGAAACATCATGCATGAAATAGGCACACAACATTCTGGTACAGTCAGATGGAGAAAACAGAATAACAGTAGATACATATACATTTCCTCTTCACAAAGAGAAGGTATAAAGGAAAGAGTACAAATTGGTGCACCAAACAAAAAAAGGTATAGCGTCAATTGGAACTTCAAGATCTGGAGCTTAACGCATCATCTTCAAGTGAAATTCAATTGGTTCACTTCGATTTTCATAAGAGCGACAAAGCATAAATCACCTGGGGACAAGATGCATCAAATTGAGTACAAGAGACAATGTGAAAAGGAAAGAAGAACTTGTACCTGTTTCAACATTTGGGCACAGATGAGGAAGGAGACAACAACAAAAAAAGGGATGAATCTTTGGACGACAATGTGAGAGCTGTAAGATGAAAAGTTATTTTGGGAAGGAGAAAAATTAAGAGATATCTAGAAATAAGGCCATTGGGATGGACTTTTAATAGTAGTGAATTTTACATATTTAATTGGGTTGCCTATGGCCCAACATTGCACAAGGCATTTTCTTTTGTAAAAATTTTATAAATCCCGTAATTTGGGTAATTAATTTCAATTTATCCCCACCCTTTGAAAATTACAAAAATCCCTTAAAAATTTATTTTTCGGGATACACTTACAACACGTGATTCATAATAGTCGATTCATACAAAATCAGTTAGAAATAAAAACGGAAACTGGATGAATTCCTAAATTTAAGCTAAACAAATTCCAATCAAAGCCAATCTCTAAAAATTAGAACCAATCCGTTTCAAAAATTTAAATATTTCAGAGCTTCATCCATAACAACACACCACAATAGCGAGACCAAAAATGATGAATATGGAAATTTTTTTGAGACATGGTAAAATTTGGGAAAACAACATCTTTTATTCGCGATACAAGAATGATGGAGTGGTTGTTGGAGAAACAATCTCGTTTTTGAATTTGAAATCAACTATTGCAGCTGAATTGGGGATCAACGATGGATCAAAAGACATAGAAATTAGATATGTTGTTGAAGGTAGCTCGTCCCCTATTCTAATCAGAAACGACATGGGTGTGAGAGCATATTTTGAGATAAAGAGGAACGACCGTGAATTTTCCAAATATCCTTTGTGTGTAGATGTAATTGCGAAGACTGATAGAGCGATTCATAACTTTGATGCAGAATACAACAAAATTGTGTGTGTTGAGGGGAGTTGCCATGATACACATGCTCTTTCCGTAGTTGAATCAAATATTGAAAATTCCGCTTATATTCCATATATGGAAATAACAAACTACATAACAGATACACAGAATACAGATGTGAAGGAGAAACAATTGTATAAGAACAAGTTAACGTTGATTGCAGTGATGACAAAATATAGAATAGAAAATAATTTCAACTTCAAAGTTAAGAGATCTTATGCAAAAAGATATGTAGTTGTTTGTATCATGCATTGTATCTGTATAGATCGTTTTAAGTATTGTATCGTGTTTTATAATATTTTTGAATTAATATATGAATCAATCATATTAATGATGGAATCAATAAAAATTAATGTATCATGTTTTGTGATTCAATGAAATTCATTTTGGTTGGTTGATGTGGGTTGGTTAATCTAAGTATTGTAACTACTCTGTAGATTGTGAAGTTGTTTGTATCATGCATTGTATTTGTATAGATAGTTTTAAGTATTGTATCGTGTTTTATACTATTTTTGGAATAATATATGAATCAATCATATTAATGATGGAATCAATAAGAATTAATGTATCATTTTTTGTGATTCACTGAAATTTATTTTGATTTGTTGATGTGGATTGATGAATCTAAATATTGTAACTGCTCTGTAAATTGTGAAGCTGTTTGTATCATGTATTGTATTTATATAGATCGTTTTAAGTATTGTATCGTGTTTTTATAATATTTTTGGAATAATATATGAATCAATCATATTAATGATGGAATCAATAAAAAATGCTTTGTGATTCACTGAAATTTATTTTGGTTTGTTGATGTGGATTGATGAATCTAAGTGTTTTGACTGCCCTGTAAATTTTTAAGCTGTTTGTATCATGTATTGTATTTGTATAGATCGTTTTAAGTATGCATCATGTTTTATAATATTTTTGGAATAATATATGAATCAATCATATTAATGATGGAATCAATAAAAAATTAATGAATCATACTTTATGATTCACTGAAATTTATTTTGGTTTGTTGATGTGGATTGATGAATCTAAGTGTTTTGACTACTCTGTAAATTTTAAAGCTATGTATTGGTCTGTTTGTTGGATGGCTGTAATTGGACCATGAAGGCATCTTGCCGGAAAAATTCAGAGGTGTTCAAAGTAAGGTACTTCAATAAAGAACACACATGTCCATTGCGAGATAGGATGGTAGACAGGTTGCAAGCTACAGTTGGGTTTGTTAGTGATATAACAACTCCTAAACTGGTGAATCATAAGAGAATTCATACTCCAAATGATATAATTGAGGATGTTAGATCAATATATGGGATTGAGCTTACTTACCAACAAGCATGACGTGCTAAGGAGCGTGCACTGGAGATGATAAGGGGTAAACCTGCCAAGGGATACAGAGAAATGCCTAGATACATATATATGTTAAATAATGTCTATCCAAACTCATATGTAAGAATTCATAAGTCAAACAGTAATGAATTCATGTATCTGTTTATAACATTGAGGTCCTTTATTAGGGGGTTCGAATTCTGCAGACCAGTGGTTGTGGTTGATGGTGCTCACCTTAGTGTTTCTTACAAAGGAACGTTTGTATCGGCGAGCTGGGGCAGATAGTTTATTTTGTTACTGATTTCGTTTGTTCTTCGCATAAAATATATGTATACATTTTTAATTGATCTGCTTAACTAGGTTGCATACAACCATTGATTTATGGAGTTGTGGACACTGAAAATGATTGTTCTTGGACATGGTTCTTTCAACAATTAAAAAATGCATTTGGCGAGCGTGAAAAAATGTGTTTTGTGTCTGATAGAAATGACAGTATCTTGAATAGTGTAGGTGTTGTTTTTCCAAATGTTCCACATTATGCATGGATATGACATCTTTGGAAGAATATTTGTATAAACTTTAGAAGGAGAAGGACAACACTAATTGATATATTCTACTCGATGGCAAAGGCATATAGAAAAGAGAATTTTGACAAGCTGATGGCTAAAGTTGACGAAGTTGAGGGTAAAAATGTATCTTGAGAATGCTGGGTATGAAAAATGGTCAAGAGTTAATACAACTGTGAAAAGAGGGAGAATGATGACATCTAATATTGCTGAGTGTATTAATGGTTGTCTTGTTGAGGCACGACAACTTTCCATATTAGACTTTTTAGAGGAAGCTAGAATTTTATTTGGAAGCTGGCACTGTAAAATTAGGGAGATTGCTTCTTATACAAAGGATACATTAGGATGAAGATTCAAAGAGATTTTAATTTTGAATGCATCCAAATGTTCAAGAATGAAGGTATGTGGCATTTTATAAATCTAT
>JBCEWC010010634.1:0-17450 GCA_038996855.1 Solanum aculeatissimum
GAATAAAAATTCTTCAATAAAGAACAACACAACAAATTTAACAGCATGAGGGTTATCATCCCATTTTGTACAGTGAATTACATTTTGAACAAGGATTTTCTTAATAATTTTTTCTCTAGCAAAGTACTCTATCATGAACTCTGAAGCAACTTCAAGATCATGCCCAACATCACATGACCCAACACATCTTAAGCCAGTGACAATACCAAATTCTCTTAAACCAAAAAAGAGCTTCTCTCCATTTACTTCAATATCAAAAACATTTATGGGAGTTAGGTTTAGCTCCTTCTCAATTAAACAATGTATAATTTGCAATTGAGTATTGACTTTGGGCATATTAATAAAATGACCAAAACATGTACGTCGAAAAGCTTCAAACTGATCATGAGACAACTTAGTTTTTATTGTGTCGATCACTTCATAGTTTGTGTAAGCCTTCCAACGACTGGTTACATAGCTTTCACCAGGCACCTTTCAAAACTTTCGCCTCTGCACTCAAAAAAGTAAAAAAATAATAGTATCTCTAATAAATGACAACTGAAACTGATTAAAAATCACATAAATAAAAAAAAAGAAGATAAAACCTTGTCGAAATCATCTAGATTATCAACATCTTTTGAAGGTCGATTCCTCCTCTGTTTTTTCTTGGTAGATGAACCCTTACTTGTTGACTTTGGAATAGACAAATCATCCATGAAATCATCATTATCATCCACATTTTTTTCTGTTTTGGGTCAACATCTATTTTCCTCTTGTTAGATTTCAAACCCACATTACCAACACGCTTTTTCAGTGTTATTTTTACTTTTTTTTACTGAACTTCAGTACTAATTTTGGTCCCTTTATCAGATGCTAATTTATCTGTAGGTTGAGAAATTCCTAACTCGAAAGACGACACTTCACTATTCAACCCACTACCAAACGGTGGAGAATGACTACTAACAATATTCACAACACTAACATTCCTAGGACTTCTTCTTTTTGGTTTCATAGCAGGGGTTTCCTGACCTGTATTCACATCAATAATAGATTTAATCGGACTTGAACCTTCAACTGAATGAGGGTTTTGAATCCTAGCACTCCTCCTAGGAGTTGATGTCTCATTCATCACAGAAAAGTTTGATTCTTGTAAAATCAGGAAAAGAATACAAAGTTTTGAACAAATCTACAAGGGTTTTGAACATGTAAACAAAATCATTAATAGAAGAATATAATACAACTGTAGAAACACAAAAAAATCAACAAGTTTAACTGAAATCAAAGAAGATGGATCCTCAAAAACAAGTGTAGAAATAGAAAAAACTTTTAAGAAAATCACAAAAATCAGAAAAAAAATTACATCGCTGGGAGGGAAAACATGAATCGAACAAAATAGTGAACAAAAATTTTCTTACAATGATAGAGAATACCTTCAGTGAAGAGCGTCTGATTTCGTTTGATCGGAGAAGAAGAAAATAATACTTTTCTTCTTCTTTTGAGTTGAAGCAGAGAGGAATAAACTTATGAGAGAAGTTTTGCCTTGTATTTCGTACAAAAGAGCAGGAACGAAGAATCTCCAGTCCTACCCTACCTTATTTCGTTATTAATTTAATAAATATGTCATAGCCCGTAATAAATTATAAGTAACATTAAAAAGCGAAATAACAATAATAAAATATATTAATTATGTAAAAATTCCTAAATAATTTTACATTAGGTCTATTTTGTGTACTTGTTCCTAATTAAAACTAGTTATCAAAGCCTGTGTTAACACGGGCCCAACATATGTTATTTTTATTTTGATTTATATGATATCAATAGATTTTTTAAATATATTTTAAAAATTTTTAAGTTGTTAATTATTGCAACTTATACTACATTTTATATTATTTTTAAATAATATATATTACTTATTTTGTTCCAATTTATATTGCATATATGAAATTTGGTGAATCAATCAAAATTTTATTTAGTTTTTAAATATTTTAAATTATTGATTTGTTGCAATTTATAATACGTTTTACATAAATTTTAAATAATGTATGGTATCTCTCTATCCCAAATTTTGTGGCGCTGATAAAATTTAAGAACCATTTAAATTGATAATTATTGTGACTTATAGTACTTTCTTACATCATTTCAAGTAATATATATGAAAGTTTTTGTTTATTTACATTATATTTTTTTTCTAAAATACTTTTTTTTTATACAAATATAATCATCAAAAAACATTAAAATTTTTATTTAATTTTATTTGTCCAGTTTTAAAAAAAATTTAATTTATCATATCTGTGTTTGTTTCGTCCTAATTCTAATATTTGTGTTACTTAAAATAATTGATTAGGGTGATATAATAGAATTATAGTTGAAGCAGCTGAGAAAATAATTTATTAGGGGCAATATTGTAGATCACAGTTGATGTAAGAACAAATATTAGAATTAGGGATAATATTGAAGCAGCTGAAAAAATAATTTATTAGGGATAATATTGTAAAATCACAATTGAGGTAACTCAGAAAATAATTGATAAAAATGATAAAATAAAATCAAACAGCTGAAGCAGACACATCAATCAGTAGTTGTTTGCTTAGGCATACAACTAAAGCAGACATGTCGATCAAGACGTGCCTGCTTATTCACACACATATATATGTAATAGAAATGTATATTGATTTCCCCAATTCTTGATGATCAGTTTTAGTGAAGGCTTATGACAAAGTTTTGGGAATTTTTTTTTTTTGAGGCTAGAGGTATGTTCATGGCATATACAAGGTCAATTAAGAACACGTATGATGGAATCAAGATTCAACTAAAGACAATAGGAGGAAATTTAGGGTACTTGTTCATGTTAATAGGGTTGTCTAGGGATCAATCCTTAGCTCATTTCTAGTTACCTCGATGATGTATGTATGGATGCAACAAATTCAAGGTGAGAAGTCATGATGTAGTTTTGATTGACGAGACTCATGATAGAATGAACACTAAGTTGAAGGTTTGAAGATAGGCCTTGGAGTCTAAAAGGTTAAGATTGAGTAGATCGAGATTGAATTTTGAGAATGCAAAGTTTAATGATAAAGACACATAAGGCTAATGTGAAAATGAGACTAGATGCACAAGTCATCCAAAAGAGAGATAGTTTCAAATATCTTGGATCTATTATTAAGGATAAGAAAAATAGAAAGATTAACGAAGATATCACACACCATATTAGCGTAAAGTGGATGAAATAGAAACTTGCATTCAAAACCTTGTGTAATTTAGAAGGTGCCACTTAGACCTAATGGCAAATTCTAAAGAGTTGTGGTTAGACCAACTATGTTATATGGAACAAGTGTTAGCTAGTCTTAAGACCCTATTACGTGGGATTACTCTGGGCAATGTTGAACCATTTGCTAGAAAAAAAAACCATGGTCTATTACGAGACTTGCAAGGTATTTCAGTAGCCGTTGTTTATCCTAATTTTTTTGTTTGTTTAGGGAGATGCCCCATGTGGCTGAGATCATTTGCCCCGGTGAGACGCTGGATGCGCCTAAAAATGATCGTCCGGCCAAGGCAATAGGAAACCACACTACTGTTGCTAAACTATAACAGAAGTCATGGTTGAAAGACATTTGAAACTGAAGATCTCAACGTAGTCATCGGATCATGATAAATTTTAGCCTAAATGCATTGGCCCGCACTGATTTAGCAAAGGCAACTGCAGTATCAGTTCTTGTTATTCTGGTTGCGGACTAATTTTTTTTCCCCCCTTTAAAACACGAAAAATAGGAAGACCATTGACAATATTCAGAGCCCAAAAGTGGGTCACTTTGAAGGAAATTATTTGTAGTTAAAGCCTCCCTTATTTGATGGACAACTGTCTCCTTTCCAAATGCTCCTTCTGGGTCTTCTTGGTTATTGCACAAATCAACTGCATGAAAAGCGAGATGAGTTTAATTGTCATGAAACTGAAACTGGAGTGAGAGTCGTAGGATAAATCTTCGGAAAGATACTGCTATAAGCTTCCAAAGATGAAGGTTGCCATAGCTTTGTATAGTGCTTATGACTCTGTATAACCTGTTAATATATTTAACTTTACATATATCTGTACACAAATTATGAAGATATGGCATGCTTATCCTCCCAAAGAATAGACGTTGGAATATTGCTTACATGAATGCTGCAATTAAAAGAAATGAAGAAAGACCCATATTCCCACTAGCTCTTCATTGTTTTCTCTATTCTTCCAGCTTACACACCAGGCAATAAGTTCAACGAAATAACCATAAGCTGCACTTGTGTAGCCCCAGAGTCCCATTAGGCCATTTCAAGAAAGAGTGTCTGTAATAGGCCACAAAACATTTGAATCATAAAACTCGGGTAAAGGTGTGCAGGTTGTGTTGTCTTTTAGCTGTTCATACGGGAGCAGGTATCCCACCTGTTTTTTTTTTATCACCTTTGCGAGAAGTATGGGTGTTTTAGAGCCTCATCAACACTTGGTCGATCTTCCTGAAATGAAGATGCAGTTAATGGGATACAGAATCAAATACTAACACCGCAAAACAGAAATAGACAACATATGCTCAAATGTAGGTTTTAGCATCGACTGTTTGAAGACAGCTTACAGGATTCCATTCCAATAATTCACGTACTAGTCGTAGCGCCCATATGTTTGGGAACCTGCAGCAATCCAAAATATTTTTAGTGAGCCAGCAATTTGAAACTTTGTTGTCTCATAGATTGTCCTTTTTGAAAAGAGGAAAAAGGGCCTCGGGATTCCTGTAGGGAGTGTGCAGGATAGACATGAATACAAACCCTATTTTCAGAGGATCCCTGTTTCTTATTTGACGAGAAAAGAACTCTTCAGAGCATTTCCATGGAGCTGGTGAAACTGAAGCCTGAATGAAATAAGAATTTAAATGAAAACAAATGAATCCCATAGCTCTAACCCCTGGAGCTAATCATTCCTATCTATAAAGATTATCTCAGAAATAAAAACATGTAATATTTAGTGGCAATAAAATTAAATAAGCTATCTGAATAGATGGTCGAAAGATGTGAAGTGTGAATAATTCAGTCTAGTAGTTGACTAAGAACCTAATATCGGAAAAAAAAGGCCAAATAAAATTGGAAAGTATTTTGACAGAACATATCTGAAAATACTGACTGCCAACATCTAGGATTTTCTAACTGCAGATGAGCAATAGAATTGACACCCAGAACAATTCACTCTAATCACCAGACAAATAGTCTCACGAAACCATTAGGTTTAGAAATGTGGACTGGCATTTCGCTAATTTAATGTGAAACTAAATCACAAAATTCCACCACCTAATGCTTCCTGTTACATGTGAGATGTTTATTCTTTTACTCGGTTATATAACTTTCAAAACTAGTTGGCTTCAGAAATGTGGTAAAAAAACATTTTTCACAGGTTAGATGTGAAACTATAATACGTTTCCACCACCTAATATCTCCTCTCACGTGGGAGATTTCTGTTCTTGCATAATATTATCAGGTAGCATCCATCAAGGGAAAAGTATTTCAATAATAAACATCCATTTTTATTGTTGAAACACAAAGAAATGACCCTGAAGGTCATTTTTCATTTTTTTTGGAAAATTATTGTTTTACCCCTCTCGTCAGTTGCTCCGAGTCACATTTGATTAGTTTGTGTATTTGATTTGAATTTCGTTGAAAGATTGAGTAATGCGTGAGTTTTTGAGTTTTAAAGGCTTAAGTTGATCAAAAAGTATTTTTTGGTACCAATCGGAGTTACAAGTCTCATAATGGAATTCCGTCAGTTCCATCAGCTCTAGAATGTGGAAATTAGTGTAGGAACATTGTCATTTTCAGATTTGAGGTTGGTTTGTGGAATTGAATCCCTAAGCTGGAAGTTTGAGTTAAATTGGAATAGGGTTCGACTTTGGCCAATATTTTGAGTTCGGATGCTTGAATTAGATTTGTGATGATTCCTTGGATTCAGGAGGTGATTTTAGGACTAGGAAGAACTTCGACATATTTTTCGAGGGTTCCAAGGGTGTTTTGGTCTTTTTGAGCCTTAAGTTAGTTTAGTTACGACTAGTCAAATTCGGGGTCAAGGAGACCTGAGATTCGATTTCCGACAATTCCATTGAGTCTGAAATACCGTATACAAAAGGGTAGCATATATGGTTTGTGTGTAAGGGGTTCCAATCTAATTCCGAGAGTCCATCCAGAGATTTCTGAAGTTGTTGATTTCTGTTGTTCTTCTCTGCATTCTCGAAGTGTACCAAGTGTTCTTTCTTGGAGCTTTAGCCGCGTTCTCGGAGTGTACTGAGTGTTCTTATCCGCATTCTCGAAGCTTTGGCCATGTTCTCGGATTATATCAAGTGTTCTTCTCTGCATTCTCAGAGCTTTGGCCACGTTATCGGAGTGTACTGAGTGTTCTTCTTCGCGTTCTCAAAGCTTTAGCCACGTTCTCGAAGAACAAAAATTAACTGAACAATGTTAATTTCGGGAAATATCCCTTTTTCATATTCCACCATTTTATATCACTTGAGCTTTAGGGGGGATGATCTTTGAAGAAATTTCTTGGGGAAAATCATTGGGTAAGTTTCTTTTCCTTAATTTAAATCATTTTCAATAAATTTCATCTTCCAAAACATTTCAAAATCAATATTCCAAGGTAGATTTTTGAGTTTTTCTTCCAAACTTTGAAGTTGATAATTTTATGATTTCGAACCCATTTCTTATTCAATTTTAATGGGTTTTCTCAACCACAAACTCCTCTTGCCTTGTAGAATCTAATTTTCAAATAAAATTCTAGTTTTGCCCCTGTCGATTTCGAGGTGATTTTTGGATGATTTTGCTCCCGAATTTGAAACCATGCAATATGAGTATCTTAGACTCCTTTTGATGATCTCTTTCCAATATTGATAGCTAGAATCATTTCAAAGTTGATTTTTGAGGGTTATTTTCCGATAGAGTGTTCAAGTGCCGTTTTCGGCCCTTTGAGGTAGGTTTGGCAATCCTTTGAGATTGGAATTGGGTAATTAATTATTCTCATGTCGTAGACAATGGGATGAGATCGTGTCATGATTTCGGGGTTGTTGATTATATTGTGTTGCCCGTGAGGGGGCTTTACTTGCTATTTTGATTGTTCCGTGAATATGTACTTCTTAAATTGACTAGTTGGACATTTGTATGACTATTTCATTTGTAATACCCAAGAGTGGGGTTGAGAACATGCTTTGAGAAATGAAATGCTTTCAGTTTGAGTTGTGAATTGTGGTATATTTTTTGAGAAATAAAGCTTTGCAAAAAGGTGGTTGTGTATTTCAAAGTAACTTATTCCTATTTTGTATAAATGAGGGTGTTTATCATACATTGTTGAGTTTTTGAGTATTTTGATACTTTTGTTTACATGGTGAGATGATTATTTCCTCTACACTTTTGTACTGACATGCATTCATCCCCATATATCATATCATAGAACATGAGAACTTGAAAATTGTGGAAACACTTTTTTGTAAGAAAATGAGAATACCTTTAAAACCCTTGACCACGAGCTAGGTGGCAAGGAGGATGAAATATTGTAATTATGATGAGGTATATAGTCGGCGAGACCCCCAGAGGTACTGTTTGGCAGCTCAGCTCGACAAGTGTATACGACACGCTGTGTGACAATCTTAATCCCACCGTACCACCCATGCATCGCATCATACCATCTCACTGCATTGCATGTATTGATTTTGAGTGTTTGACTTATCTAGTGATAACTGATATTACTTGAGCTTATGTGTTTACCTTGTTCGCACTGTTCCATTTATAAATTGGCAGCACTGATGTCAGACTGGAATTTTCTGTGTGCAGGTGGAAGCATTCCTAGTTTATTGCACAGTTTGATCAATTTCTAATATCCTGTTGGTCAAACCTACTTCTATGTCCTTTTTTGGATGCAAATTCTAGTTAGAGTTATCCTCGCTGTAGATGATTATCCTAGCAGAGATCCTATACCAAATTTGATGGTGAGATCCAGTGCTCTGGATCATTACCAACTCTATCTTTATTTCTAGTCTTTACTTTTATTCAGAGATTGAGTTGTATGTATTAGAATAGGAATAGGTAAAAATAATCCTACTTAGAATAAGAATAGGAATAACAATAGTATATAGAATCCTACTTGGAAAAGGATTGTATTATAGTATTCTAGTTGAAAAAAGAGTCTAATATAGTATCTATAAATAAAACCTCAATGTAATAATGTAGACACAATTTAATAATATTTTTCTCCAATATTTCTCACATGGTATCAGAGCTTCTACGATTTTGGTAGAAAATCAAAGAGCTTCCGTTGTCACGCGGGCGGCTAAGACCCATATATGCTGCCCGTCTGGCCAATGGTTATGTTAACAAAAGTAGGGTCAATGATATATGTATGATTCTCATATTCAAGGGAAGAAAACTTAGTCAAACAAGTCACTGTACGTCAATTTTCTGTGACTTTCTAGGGTTGTTTTGTGTCAACCCCACATCTGTCAGTGTTTGTGTAGCACTGTGCCATCATTCCGGTGACTACATTTTCATCTAATTTGTGTAGCACCATGTCATCTTTTCGGTGACTACTTTTTCATATTTATCATATGTAGCACTGTGTCAATCTTTCTGGTGACTACTTTCTCATATTCGATTTGCATAGCATCGTGCATCTCTCCGAACTACTTCTCATATTCAATTTGTGTAGTACCATGAATTTTTTGAACTACTTTCTCATATCTGAGTTGCATAGAGCACTGTGTGTCTTTTTGGTGACTCAGATTTTATTTGTGTAGTTCCATGCGTCTTTTCGGTGACTCTTCAAATCTAATTTGCATAGGGTGGTGCTATCATTCTGACCCTACCCATATAATTTTACATTTTAGTAGGATTGTGTCGTCATTTCGACTCTGCCCATACAATTCTCTTTCTCAGCAGGGTCGTGTCATCATTCCAACCCTATCCATATAATTTTATTTCTCAATTTATGACCACTTTCAGCCATCAACTTTAACAATTCGGTGCATGAGCAAGTTCCGACCAATTTTACAGTGACTTTCTTGGAGCAATTTTGAGATGATCCATATTGTCATTCTCCATTGACCTTTAGATTAGTTGAGCATTAAGAATGCTTTTCTCCGTGATCATCTCGAGGAAGAAATCTATATGGAGCAACCACCTGATTTTGTTGCTCAGGGGGAGTTTGGTAGCCTTGTATGTCGTTTGTGTAAGTCACTCTGTGGTATGAAACAGTCTTCTGAGCTTGGTTTGGGAAGTTTAACACTATAATTCAAGAACTTATCACTTTGTGTTTTATCGACATTGTGCATCAAATCCAGTATTTCATGAGAAGACTAAGCACACTGAGATTGATTGTCGATTTTGTGAAGTCAAGTGATCAACTTGCAGCTATGTCACCAAGTTACATTTGTAACAAGCTAGGTACATATGACGTGTATGCACTAGCTTGAGAATAGAAATAGGTAAAAACAATCCTACTTAGAATAAGAATAAGAATAACAATAGTATATAGAATCCTACTTGGAAAAGGATTGTGTTACAGTATCCTAGTTGGAAAAGGAGTCTAATATAGTATCTATAAATAGAGTCTCAATGTAATAATGTAGACACAATTTAATAATATTTTTCTCCAATATTTCTCACAGTATGTATTATTCCAGAGTTTGTATCAAATACTCTTATACTTATGACAACAAATTTTGGGATATGTCATTGTTGTGTTAAATTTTCTTTTGTTTATGGTTTGACTCCCCTTTTGGGAGTCTCATATGTGTTTTACTTTTTGGCTTACACATCTGGTTGAGTTTTGGGATGTGTGCCATCATGATCTCACCTTCTGGATCGTGATAAGAAGAAACAGAATGAGTTAAAACCAATGACACTAAATAGATCACATCTGTATTGGTGTAACTCGATCATCATAGCAACAACCTGAGCTGAGGTAATGACATGTTGATTGCTCAATAAATATGTCCAACAAACCCCACTTTGCAATGGTTCCAAATAAGAATAACAACTCAATCACATTGAAAGTGGCTAAGAACTACTCCCTCTGTTTCAATTGTTTGTCTGTTTTTGACTTGGACAAAGTTTAAGAGAAAAAGGAAGACTTCTCAATCATGTGTTCTTAAATTAAAGACACGTAGAATTTACCAAAATGCCCTTTAACCTTGTGGTCTTAAACAAGCCATGTGGAAAGTTGAAATTAAAGAATTGCCAAAGAAAGAAACCTTCTTCTACAAAACGGACAAAAAGAAAGTAAGACAAGCAAATTGAAGCGGAGGAAGTACTAGTCATTGTCAAACATAAAACTCTTGTACCTAACCCAGGCAACAGACAGAATGTGGACCAATAGGATTTAGAAAGACAGGTCACCTGGTTATATTTCGATCTACTTTGATGAAGTTTTGAGCCAACTCCAGGGCTCAGAATACACATTTCCATGAAAGATCTCAGTCTGTCAAAAGAAACATTGCAGTTTTATTTAGCAGAATGTCAACTTGACTGGAATAAAGTAGAATACATCAAACCCACACCATCTTTTTTATGCTCTCATAATTAGACCAACCACATAAAAAGTGTAGAGCTCCATTTATATTGAACTATACTACCAAAAATCCTTTCTTCTCAAACGTGATGAATAACAAGTAACACAAATTGAACAGATTAAATGTCCACTGAAGAATCTTAAACAGATACTGATAGAAGTGGAATGTTTTTCCGAATTCATTTGTAAAGAGAGTCTTGGTGATTTCATAAGAAAAAGTCCCAAATAAACTGTCTTGGTATGATGCCAATTTGCTTAGATTTTTTGAGGTATTTAACTTCCTTTTTATTTTCTAATGAATATTTAAAAAATTATATTAAATTTGAAATATAAATTAGTTGTTAATAATTATTAAAAGGACACTACCTATTTCAATTAAGTCTTGAGCCATTTGTGATACCCCATCAAATTACCGGCTGCAAGTCAACCACTAAGAAGAGTAAATTAAGATTACTATTGCTGTTAAACCATTAGCATAAGAATGTTGAAGAGTATTAGAAGAATTATTATGTGTCTTGCAGCAAATCAGCAGGTTTTCAATGCATCTCTTTCGTTCTCTCACAGTCCCACTCTCTCCTTTTTCTCCATATTTCGTATCACTTTATTATGTCATGGCTAAGACATTATTGCGTCAACTTTTAATCCTCACAGTTCTGATTTTAATTGAGCAGAACGGAAGCATCTTGCCTTCACTGATCCCAAAAGCAAATCAACAATGCCTTTTTGTGCATGATTAACTGAAGACATCATAACTCTCCTTATTGTGACCAAATATCAATCAGTTTTCATTGGGCAAAAGAATGGACATAAACGCAACATATATTATTTAACACTGGAAATTTATTCTACGAAGTTGAAAAGGTATAAAATAATCATTGATCTAAAATGAACTTACTTGTAGGCAAGCTTCTTCAAGCTTTCATTCCAACCCTCCAGGTGCTGATCCAAAAGAGCACGTGTCCTAGAACTCACCTGAAACACATCTGGAGTACCCAAAACCAGTTCTAAGATCACTACACCAACACTCCACATATCATACCTGTTAAACAAAGATATAATGAGAAACTCCACGAGATTAGTGCATGTAACATACACAATAAAACAATTAACAAGGCTGATGTTCTCGAGTTTAATGAATAAAGTCACATTCAGTAAATACCAGTCAACATGACAAACAAAAATCTGGTGTCTATCAGAATGTCATTCAATTCCAAATTACAGAGTCTATGCTTAAAAGACACATGACAAGTGCAGAATTTATGTTATAGAACAGTGGAGTTACACTGACTTCATAATAGGGCCTATAACCAAAACCGAACTTCATAATTAACAAGAGATTGACATACTTCATGGTGGTGCGAGTCAGCCCTTGGTACCAACTTGCATTCAATAGAGCTTCGGGTGGAGTATATTCATAAGTTTGTTCATCTCTGTGAAAAAAGAAAAAGAAACAGCACTGAGAAAAATAAAAAGAAACGTGTAAGAATAAATATAGGTGGTACAATTCCTCAATATACCACAGGAAAAATCGCTAGGAGCAGCAAAGAGATTTTATGACCTCTTAACTATACATTCCCTAGCACAAAAAGTAGAGGACAAACATCCCATCATTCAGATTATCAAGAAACTTCCCTAATGAATTCATGTTCAGCCCCATACTTCAGGAGATTGTAGGAAGGCCTCCGCTTAGCCCATATAAAGTAGAAAATGGTAATGCTCAGCTGGTAATCACAATGTGTGTGGATGAATGGACAACTAGTAACCTAACACAAGCAAGAGTAACAGAAGAACTAGATTAAGCGATACACTCAAGCAACCATATGCTTACCATTATGGAGAAGTTTTTTTTGCATGGCGTATCCCTTGATATGTAATCCTTGTTGCTTTTGATAAACTAACATCTTTAGGTCAACCCATTTAAAATTACAACAAGTATGTCCTGGATATGCTCTAAGGTAAGCAGATAACAAGGGTGCGTGGTGGAGCCTGTGTGGAGTTGTGAGTTAAACATACATGCTAAAGTAACATTCAGCCAGGAAATAGAGAGCGAGAGAGAGCTACTGTCACATGCATCTTTTATCAACATAATAGACAAGGTTATAAAGATGATCACATCATAATTTGTGGTAGCAAATAAAGAACTCAGCAGTGTTCTCAGTTCAATAGTCAATATTGCATATTGACGGTATGCAAATATGACTGGAAATGACATCAGAATTCTATATCAGGCAAATATGTAGAGTCCTTTTTTTTCTTTATAAATTTTTTTTATTATACACAAGGTGGGAGAGGAAAGGGAATTTGGTGAGGGGATTATAAGGTGGGGTATTGAACCCCACAAACAAGGTGGAAGGTCCTAGCCAAAACTAGGATTTACAAGTAAAATGCAAAGACAAGTTCAAAGTACCTTGATAGCATTCAGTATAATGCAAAAAACACTGGAAAGAAGGATTCAGCAAATATAATACCTTGAAGGCCCAATAGACTCATACAAGTGCTTCAATGTGAACTCATCTACTGCGCTACCGAAGTCGATAATACGCCTGAAAATGGATAAGGCCATAAGATTATGCTTATAAAGAAAAGAAAGATTCTATAACATATTATTCATCTAACTGAATAGACTATCACTCACAATGTACTAGTCATTTCAATATAGAACAAATATTTGATGATTTAATGACTAAACTTCATTTAGTGTCTGAATAATTTTCGTGCCCCCCCCTCCCCCCCAGGGCCTCATTTCTTCTCTTCTGAGCCCACTGTTTCATCCTCTTCCTCGGTTCCCTCGTCTCCATCCTGTCCCTTTTTTTCTTCTTTTTCTTGCCAGACTTCCCATTCTGAGGAAACAAGGTGCTTGATACACAATATGGCTAGCTTACACTGAAACTAAGGAAATTCTTGAAACAAGGAAAATTATCTTTATTATATAAGTGACAGTTGAGGGGCAAGCAGGCAGTTCTCTGTCGACATGCTTGCTTGAGCTGCCTGCTTCCTCATATACAGTATATGGGGTCCATAAAAATATTTCGTGGACATTTTAATTTAATCTTTTTAAGGCAACAATATTACCCCTAATAAATAATTTTCCCAGTTGCTTTAACTATGATTTCACTATATCACCCCGATCAATTATTTTAAGTTAAGTAAATACTGAAATTAGGATAAAACAAATTTCTCTTTAAACTGTACAAATAAAATTAAATAGCTATTTTAATATCTTTCCGTGATTATATTTGTGGCAAAAAGGAAGTACTACAAATATGTATATAAAAATTTAAAATCACTTAATCATTAAATTTAAAATTTAATCAATATTAATAATATTTATTTTACACTTAATAAGAAAATTTAATAGCGTTTGATTATATCATTAAAAAAATAAATTTATGAATAACTATTGGGTCCGTGCATTGCACGGGATCTTCGTAATTTAGTATCTATATAAGTGGAACTAGGAAATTACTGAAAGCAGCAATACTGTAGCATTACAAGATACTTGTTTTAGAGGAAACAAGAGTCTCCTTTATAAGTGGTTAGAGATGGATGATAATTGTGATGCTACATGGAATATACTTATTAATCTCAAGTATGGAAGGGATGGCTTTTGGAACCCTAAGCATGCTAAGAACTATTTTGGAGTGGCCATGTGGAAACAGATAGCAGGTTTATGGGGGAGAGTTTAAGAACAATATTAAATTAAAGGCGGACACTGGAAGGAAAACTAGACTATGGACTGATAGATGGTTTATGAAGGACTGTTAAAGGATCAATTTCCAGTCGTTTTTTTGGGAAACTGGTAACTTGTATGTACTGAAACCATGTTTGCAATTGAGATTCTAAGGAATTAGATTCCTGCCATCCTAAATGGTATCTATAACATCAATTATATCAACAGAAGCCTCTGAAGAAGTCTGTTTACATCCACAAAAAAAAAAAAGCAGAAGGCAATTCCATTTGATCTTGTGCGCTGAGTATTTAAATCCTCAATCACCTGGAATTCCTTTTTTTTTCCAGATTGTCCACCAAATGCTTGCACAGACAATTCTCCATCTATTCCTGTCTTCTGCCTGAACTCTTGCTTCCTCCCTACTATGTAAAACTTCAGTAATCTTTCCAGACTTTATCCAAGAAATGCCTCTAAGACTAATGAAAAGTCTCCAATGCTGAACTGTGATTTTTTTTTTTTTTTTGGGAAACTGGTAACATGTATTCTTCAGCATTAAGGGTATGTTGGCCACCTCCAAAAGTGTGCTTACATAGATACCTAATTACAAAAAGCCTAGGAAACCCACTATCTGTAGTTCATTTACTATACATTGCTCTTTACACAAAAAACATAAAGTAGAAATGCATTTTCCTTTGATCTTCTGAATGGAGTTTGATCTTCCTTTGAAAATTCTGTCATTCCTTTCATTCTATATGGTCCACCATATGCAAGCCGGGACAGTTTTCCACCAACTCTTATGGCTTTTGCTTCCTCCCATTCAATAGATTAGCAGCGTGCTTGGGCATAGTCCAACTTTCCCCAGCCAAAGGTAATGAAAAGGGACCAGACTTGGGAAGTTACCTTGAAGTAAAGGAAGATGTGGCTGTTTGTTTCATTGGCTTCCATACAAAGAGGGCATATGGAAACTAAATGAAATTTCCTTCCCTGTAATGCTTCATCGAGGAGGCAAACCTTCCTTACTACCAGCCAAGAGAAGCATTTCACCTTAGTAGGTGCCATGCTTCTCCAAGTAACCGTCCAAGGTCCTCTTATCTCTTCTTGTCATCTCTAGAAGCCCTCTATTATAGACTCTGTTGACTGAGAATTCTCCGTCAATGTTGTGACTCCACTTGATGATATCTGGCTCATTGGTAGTCCCTGTGAAGGTTCCTATTCTGCCAAGTAGAGCAGCCACTCTTTCAGCCTCCCAATCATTCAAAAACCTTCTGAAAATAGCGTGCCATCCTTGAGCTGTCCAGATGTTCTCTATTGTGCTATTCTGATTGGTGTTGATGTTGAAAAGGCTAGGGAAAGCCTCTTGCAGAGTCCCCTGACCATCCCAGTTATCCTTCCAGAAGAGGATTTTTTTGCCATTGCCAACTTGGAAAGTAATATCCTTCCCCAGGTTAGACCAGAAAGACCTGATTGTCCTCCATATTCCAACTCCATAGGTGTCAGTGGACTCATCAGTGCACCACTGACAATTTTGTCCATACTTCTGTTATATTCCATTCTTCCACAGGGATGGTCTATCTTCAGCATATCTCCACAACCATTTCTTGAGCAGGCTGTTGTTTAGTAGCTTTAGGTTTGTAACCCCCATACCTCCATGCTCTTTACTCTGCTGCACTATGTTCCACTTCACCATATTGAAACCTTTATACTCCTTTTTGCCATGCCATAGGAAGTTTCTTCTCAATTTGTCTAGAAGTCCAAGTATTTTAGCAAGCATAGGAAAGAGAGATATCACATGTGTTGGTAATGAGTCCAGCACAGAGTTGATTAGAATTAACCTGCCTCCTCTAGATAGATATTGTGCCTTCCACATAGCAAGCTTCTTTACTGTTTTCTCAATGATGTTGTCCCAAGTCTCTAATGCCTAATATTTAGCACCCAATGGGAGTCCTCAGTAAAGAGTAGGTAATTTTCCCGCTCCACATCTTAAGATGTTAGCTAGAACCTGAATCTGAGTGACTTCATTGATAGGAAAGATATTGCTTTTTCTCCGGTTTATCTTCAGGCCTGAAATTGCTTCAAAGATGACTAGCATTAGTCTTAAAAAACTGATTTGTTCACTAGAAGCATCGCAAAAAACTATTGTGTCATCAGCATAAAGTAGATGACATATCTCCAATACTTCCTCTGTCCTGATCCTACTCTAAAGCCTTTTAGCCATCTTCTTTGTATTGCAATCGTCATCATGCTATTGAGGCCTTCCATGGCTATGATGAAAAAGAAAAGGGGATAAGGTCTTAGCCCTTTTTCTGCTGAGAAATAACCAATTGGTTCTCCATTTACCAGAATTGAGAACCTGGTGGTTTTAATGCAAAAACTTATCCAGTTCAGGCATCTTTTTCCAAAACCCATTTGCCTGAGGATGCTGAGTAGGAACTTCCAGTTGATGTGGTCAAATGTCTTTTCAATGTCTAATTTGCACATCACCCCTGGTTTTGAGCCTCTCAATCTAGGATGTACACACTCACTTGCCAACAAAGCTGCATCCATGATTTGCCTTCCATTAATAAAGGCCATTTCATGTGGGTTTATCAGCTTATCTATCACTCTCTTTAACCTTTCAGCGAGTACTTTTGCAATGATCTTGTACATTCCAGTGATGAGACTTATTGGTCTGATTGGTCTGAAGCGTCTCAGTTCAGTTGCACTTGCCTTCTTTGGGATAAGAGCTACAAATGTGACATTGAAGCTCTTCTCAAACCTGCTGTGAATGGAAATTTTGTAGGGTGAGTAGTATATCCGACTTCAAAATTTCACATAAAATAATGAAGAATGACATTGGGAATCCATCAGGGCCTGAGGTCTTGTCAATGGCACACTGTTTAAGCCCCTCTAATATTTCATCCTCTTCAAATTGTCTTTGCAGCCACACCTGCTCTTCTGTAGAAATCCTGTTATTCCCTTGGAGGGTGAAATCAGGACTCCCTTTCTCAGCTTCCTTGTAGAGGACCTGATAGAAGTTCACTATCGAATTTTTTATTTCTTCAGGATGAGTAACTTCAGTCCCCTCAACTTTGAGGATGTCAATGGAGTTGAATCTTCTGTGAGCATTGGCCATCCTATGGAAGTACATTGTGTTTTTATCACCATTTTTGACCCTTTGTACTTGTGAGAAATATAGAAGAAGAATATTATTGAATTGTGTCTACATTATTACATTGAGACCCTATTTATAGATATCAT
>JBCEWC010010635.1:0-17450 GCA_038996855.1 Solanum aculeatissimum
ATGTGCTATGTGCAAGCATGTTCCTCCCATTCCCGAATTTGCCCCCATAGCTTGAGTCACAAGCCCCTAAACCCTTAAAGCTTATGTGCTACATGCTTAGCTTCCGCGTTTCTGAACCGATGATGAGTGTAATTATGCTATGATGCTTAGATCATTGTTCATATCAGTCCACTTAGCGTAAATAGACCAACCAAATGCATCATGGATCCCTTGTTCCTAACATTTGAGCCTTACATGTACTCATTCTTTGTTAATAACTAAGTAATCGAACCTTTTTATCTGTGAAATCTTGAATTTGGTCCTAGTCCTTCCTTGAATATTATATACCTCGACTCAGGCTAAAAGCCTAAGTTGAGGGTGGCTACCAAAAAGTGGTTCTGGTTCAAAGGTTGGATATTGCGCACCTCAACTAAGGCCAAAAACCTATGTTGAGGGTGGTTGTTGCAGAGGAATCACACCAAATGGGAAAGGAAGCGTAGGAATACAATGAAAAAGGGTAGAATGTAAAATAGGTGCGAGAAAAATAAATAAGATGCCTAAATTCTTAGCTGAAAAGAAAGAGAACTGTGAAAATAAAAGGCAAAGAGTTGAAAGTTAGAATAAGGCACCCAAAAGTTAGAATAAGCCACCTAAACGCGTGAAAAGTAAGAAAAAGGGATCAATGTGGCAAAAATATCAGTGTTGGTAAGGCAAAAGTGTGAAATAATGCAGTGTCAAGGAGGGCCATTAGTCACTATGTTCCAAAAATGTCATACCAAAGCCCCCCTGAGCCTACTTTATAAGCTAAGAAAGTCCTATAGTGATCCTAGTCCAAGTAGTCGAAGGCTATATTCATGAGTATAAAGGCAAGCCTATGGTATTGTATACAGTTTCTGAATATTTGTTGTGAGTACGAGTGTTATTGTCAGTCCCAAGCATTGAGTTTGAACATAACATCTTAAGTGAGATATGGGACTTCTTTCTGTGAGGGCGCTTGAATTGCATTGTTGACCTTAGACTGTTTCAGTGAGTGTCTGCTTATTTACATTGCCTAATCTGTCATAGTTGCACTGTCATATCTTGATACACATGAGCTTGTCTGATTACATTCTGATTTGTGCACTGTTGAGCTTGACTGGGTATCTGTGATTGATTTAGAGATGATGTATGTCATTAGATTGAGGTCTGTGTGTTGTTGTATTGCTTATTTAGATTGAGTCCCCGCTTGAGGACAAACAATAATTTTACGTTGAGAGTGTTGATGTGCCGCTAAAATACAACACTTTTGATGTTTTAAACTTAGAATTTTGTGCGTTCTCAAAGCGATGTTAGTAGGTTTGATGTGTTTTTATGTCAATTTTGCATGATTACAGGATTCGGGATGATTTTGGGCAAAGTTCTGCAAAATGCAAGTTTTTGATGATTTATGGAGCAATCTACGGGTTGTGGTTCATTCCACGAGCCATAGGATGATTCATGGGTCAGATCCAGGGAAAGGTCGATCTTTAGATGTGAAAAGTACGAGTTGCCAAACAAACCATAGAATGCTTCACGGCCCATATGTGAGTTCGTAGGTCAAAGATCAAAAAATATGCTAGAGGTTGAAGTGTTATTAAATGAGGTCACTTACGAGTCGAAAGTTGGATGACGGGACGTGGATAAGATCGTGCCTAGAGGATCAGTGTTTTGAAGAAGTTTCATAAGAGTTAGCGGACAAAATCATTTACAGGTCGTAAGTCAGAAGACGGTCCGTAGGAAGGTCTCGTAGGTTGAAGATAGTTTTTGGGAAATGCAGAGTACGAAGCTCGGGTACGAACCGTGATTCTATATACGACCTGTAACCTTGTCTGTCTGAGCTGCCAAATCCAGTTTTCCTATTTCATTTTGGATTTGTATTTTACTTATTATAAATAGGTTTTTTAGATTATTTTTTTAGAAGGGAAGACGACATATACAACAAGAGAACACTACATGTGGTTGTTTTTGCTTTCATATTCGATTTATAACACTGTGATTTCTTGTGAAGATTTTGGATCTCTTGTTCTTCAATTCTTCATTGTAAGTAATTAATTATGTTATTCCATAACATGATCTCTTCATCTAAAATGAGTATGCATAGCTAAATCCACAACTAGAGTTGTAGGAACCATGAAGAACTAACGAAGTAAAATCTGGATAATCCATAATTCTTGAAAAGTGTGTATGTATGTATTAACTATTCCCTTCACTATGAATGCTTTTGAACGGTGGCCAACATTAGAACTCACCTAATTTTTACTTACTGGATCAAGGGGGTAATGAATGGGAAAGGGGATAATTAACAGTATTCGATGTGATCCCTCTCGTCTAATCAACCTGAACTGATCACAGGATGTTGTACTGGAACAAAAGATAAGGGTTAATATTGTCACGCTGTGGAGATGGATCAAATCACGTAGTGAAATTTGTCTCTTGTCTGGATCAAAGGGTTAGGTAAACATAACTTACCAACTCTACATGCTACACACTGGAAAAGATTACGATTGTCTGGTAATACTGAGTTAGGAATTCATACGAAACACAATACCCTAGTTACTTCTCTCACTGATTTCACAACACTTTTACTTGATTGATTGTTGTAGTTTAGGTTTACTTAATGCAATTTTACAAACCTCCCCCTCCCTTTTCAAAAACTAAGTAGATTAATTCTTTCAACTTACTCATAATTACTCCAGGTCTAAATCATATTCCTTGTGAAATTCGACTCTAAACTTTGTTACATACTATATTTTGACAATGACCACTTATCCTCAATTTGAAAGTGTAGTTTGGATGACATCATACCTCCCCTCATTTTGGGGGATGACAAGTGTGATGGCACAACTCATCATAATTTTGAATAAAGTAGACCAACTATTCGAAATAATACGTCAAGGTAAAATCTCAAGAGGTTTACTTGTAGAGGACCTGGAATAGAAAACTTGGTTGATTCATTAATTAATCAGGAAGAGAGAGTTGATAAAGTAAAACAGTTCCAAGAACATATAATTCTGTGGAGTCCTGGATCCTTGGTTTTGCGTTGCTTTTCATTAATCATGTATGAACATGGTACTTCACAAACCTGGCGTACTAAGCTGCAAATATGTAAATTAGGCGAACTCAAACACAATTATCCAAATAACTATTCATCAATTGTATTTTCATACAAAATAGAGGGCAAGATGGCTAAATACATGATATGACCTCAGTTAAAAATTGCTTCAACGAAATACAAGGCATTTTAAGGTTGGGATGCAGGAGGCCAGGTCCTGAGATGCTCCTGGGAATGGATTTTCATCTGAGTTCTCTAGCTTCAGAAAAACGATGCTAGGAAAGTCGCTTTACATATTTCCTGAATTCAGAAAAAATCATTTCCTTGTGGCTGCACAGCATAGAACACATGTAACTTCGAGCTCCAAACTACCGATCTCAGTGAGACCTTAACACCTGAAGATATTGTCCTACTTTTTGTGCTCCAATAAACAAGGCATCAGCACCAAGAACTAATCCAACCTGCGACAAAAAACAATGTTCACTAAAGATTCGCAACATTGTTCTATTCACTAAGGGAAGAAAACCAAGTACCAGTCGGGCAGAAAAAGTCAATCGGTAACCCCAGCCCTCTTTAGCAGCAGCTTCTCTCTGTTGGTCAGTCCAACTGAATATCCAAAGAACTATAAGTGACTGCAATGCAAACTACTCTATGATAAAAGTTAATGTGACTCGAAACTACATGGCTATTAATACAAGTTTTTGATCTAAACCGTTCTCTCACCCATCTACTCATAACGGTAACGTGAGCTTCCAATTGAAAAACAATCAAGCTGAATATATGGTGAATATTTCTTAGGAAATTTATAGGATGTTTGTTTGGAATGAGTAACTTATGAGCCCTTATTTGAGGTATGTGCTACCCATATAGCTAGTCAATCTATTGAGTCAAAGGAATGGAAACATAATTAATAGTAAAGAAGAGATAAATATTCCATTCTCTCTTTAAAAAGCAAGCTTAAATGAACAATCAGAAAACCATATCCAATAGTTAAATACCAACTTAGTTGATGAGTGCACTGACATACATTGTGTCATTAATTCAAAGGGATAGGAAGAACTTGGGGACGGATGCACCTTCAATGAAACAGTTTCAAAGAAAATCCTAGAATATATATAATTAATATGTGAAAATAAAAATAATAATACATTTATATCGGAAGTCTCTGCTAATAAAACATACATCTTTGATTTAGTGGTTGATCTGATTCCTCTTTTCAAGAAATTTCACATGTTTGAAACTTCCAGGTGCATCTGTTAGGTTTGCAAATTCTTTTCACAAATGAGCCTTACGACAAGGTCGATCGAGACTAATTTGTTTTTAAAAAAACTTGCAATCCTAGAATCATACATCATTAAATTCGAACGTGCACTTCTAGAATCATACATCATTAAATTCGAACTTGCACTTCACTTTGGCATTACAACCAGCATGACTGCTTCGAACAAGAAGTCTATAAACTTGATATCAATGACTAGAAGTACATGTTTTAGCCATATTCTGCCTCATATTTTGACCCTTTTCTTGTGTTTAAGTTTATTTCGTTCACTTATTCTTAATATTGTTCTGGAAAAGGGCCGAAAACACCCTTGAACTATTTCAAAAGGTTTTAAAATGCTTCATCCATCTATTTGGCTAAAAATACCCCTCAATCCACCTTTGTGGCCTGCTTTTACCCTTAAAACTTAGGGAAAACTAAGTTTATGCCCCTTTAAAAGCAAACTATTTACATCCATATACCCCTCTACATTTTATACCCCCATACTATTAAAATTTGTCCCCCCTAATATTAAAATCCGTGCACTAACGTCATGTTAACGTCAACACCCACCTAGTATGATATAGCAATAGGGTATACATATACCACCAAGTTATGACAAAAGATTAAGCTCAGTCCTATATGACACCGATATGGTATAAATATACGGATAGAGTATCACCAAGAATATATTTTCTACTAATTTAGAATTGAATAAATAAGTTTGTAACTTTAATTATTTTATTTATTAAAAAAAGAACTCAAAATTATATTATACCTATAGGATATCAATATACCGACGGAGTATCACAAGAATATATTTTCTACTAATATTGAGTTTAATAAATAATTTTCTAGTCGTATACGATACCGATATGGTATAAATATATCGACGGAGTATCATAACGAATATATTTTCTACTAATTTAGAGTTTAATAATTTTTTTATTTGTTTCTTATTTATTTCTTAAAAAAACATAATCCTATATGATCCAAATGAGTATCAATATACCGTCAGACTATCACAGAAAATTAAGCTCATTCTATATGATATCGATATGGTATATATATACTGCCAGAGTATATTTTTTAGTATTTATGCTGACATCAACATGACATCAGGGCAAAATAAAAAGGGGTAAGTGGTGCAAGAAGGTAAATAATTTGGGTCATGGGTCCACTAAGGGTAAATAGTTTGGATTGGGTCTGTTAAGGGTAAATAATTTCAAATTAGGTCTATTTTGTGTACTTTTCCCTAAAACTTCAACACATTTTTTAAAATTATTATTATTATTTATTATAAGGCATCTTTCTATAGGATAACATTAAATTTCCAACCCATCCTATTTTTTCCAACCCACCCCGATCCATACCCACAGCCCTATGACCAAATCTAATAATGAAATCAGATTGGAAAGAAGGTTTTCGTTGTTTGAAAGTGCTGATGGTGAACCAAAGAAAATGAAATAAAGTTGTTCATTTGGTGGATGGCACCAGAGAATGTAAAAAAGAGCTTGGCCTTCATTATTAGTACTACTAATTCACTTTACCTTTGTTTACTTTTTTGCCCTCTAATCGATAAAAATACCAAATCATATAGTAGCGAAAGAAATTTTTTCTTTCAGAGATCTTTTTGGGTACCGGATAAATTAAATCGAAATCATGTATAATTTATATAAATTACAGAGATTCATGTGTTTAAGGGAGAGATGGGACCAAAATCAGTTCCGATTTGATTCCATTGTTAGATTTGGGTCATGGGGTTGTGGGTATGGATCGGGCGGGTTGGAAAAAATATGATGGGTTAGGTGATTTAATTTTATCCAATAGAAAGATGTCATGTAATAAATGATGAAAATAATAATAATAATAATTTTAAAAAATTTGTTAAGTTTTAAGGGTAAAAGTAGGCCACAAAGGTGGATTGAGGGGAATTTTTAGCCAAATAGATGGATGAGGGACATTTGTAAACATTTTCAAATAGTCCAAGGGTATTTTTGGCCCTTTTTTTTTAATAAGGGATACCCGCAACTGCTACCCTTTGGGTGCCCACAAGGTAAACCCCCGCTTCTATAAGAATAGTGTAAACCACATAGGAGAGATAACCCGCATTAGGCAAGCCCGGTGCGACGAGCTCAACCCAAAAGGCAAACCCATTGCTTTTGCTGGCAAGAGGTTTCGAACTTGAGACCTCCAACATGGAAGCCCCAAGCCCAAACCACTAGGTCACCCCGAAGGATAGGTATTTTTGGTCCTTTTCCAATATTGTTGTACTGTGTAGGAGAGATTTGGTGAAAACAGTGATTATTCAATGCTAAAAGAGATTAAAAATGAGCAAGGAATTCTGAGTAGATGATGAGTCGTGAAAACGCAACTCCGATAACGCTTTTTACTTGAAATTTTCGCGAGTTCTCAAGCAAATTTGTGTGTTTAATGGTACGTTTAGTGTTATTTTCAGGAAATCAGGTTGAGACATGAATACTGACAAAAAGGAAGCGGAAAATACAAAATTGACGCTGCCAAGCTCACACGGGCACCTTCACGGGCCGTGTGAGCTTACACGGGTCGTGAGAGGCGTCGTGTATGATGGCAGTGAGCACTACAGGCCAAGGCAAGCTGAAAAGAACCAAAGTGAAACCTCACGAAAGGCCTCATGGTTCGTGCACACCTTCACAGACCGTGGAGCTGACCGTGAAGAGAGGCAGAAAGTCCAACAAAAATTGCACAAGAAAATGCTTCCAAGTGAGAGCACACGAGACCCCTTACGGGCCGTGTAAAGGTCCATGGACCGTTTCTCCAGCCGTGAAGAGGCAGAAAGTTCAGAGTGGAATTGCACCAGAATTTGTGCCAAGTGTAACCACACGGGACCCATCAGGGGTCATGTGGAGGTACACGGCCATATGACCGGCCGTGAGGAAAGGCAGAAGTCTCAGCCGTGAATGCACTGGAAATTGTCGCCAATGGAGGCCACACGGGACCTACCACGGGTCGTGTGGCGTTGCAGGACCGTCTTTCCGACCGTGGTGAGAGGCAGAAACTTCAATTGGAACTGTGCAGGAATTGTTGCCAAGTATAGGCTCACGGACCATGAAGTGTCTCAAGGTCCGTGTAGTCGCCGTCGTCCATGCCGAAACCGGGATTTCCTATTTTAATTCGGATTAGATTTTAGGTAATATATATATATATTTTTAGATCATTTTTGAAAAATAATATCTGCTGGAGACCGAATACTTGAGAGAACAACATTGTTGAAGCTATTTTTATCGAATTTGTGATTTTCCATCCATTCGTTTGTGATTGTGATCCATAAATTCGCAGCGTATTCAATTGTAAGTGCTAATTATGATATGTTCATCTTATTGTAATTCGATTTCTTCAGTCATGCTAGGCTAAACCCACAACTAGGATTGTGAGAACCATGATAACCAAGTAAGATAGGCAAATTTAGGGCAAAATTTGAGAGTATCATCATACACATCATAGGAAGTCTTCGATTTAACCTAAACCTTAATGAGTCAACGCGTTAGGGTAAACCTGTATTCACTACATGCCCGAGAGGGATGTAGTGATTAGGAAAAGAATCCTATGACAAAATTCGGGGTTATTAACCTAGTCCAAGTGCTCGAGATCGGAAGGTGAAAGCATCCTGGGGTTTAAAGCAAGGGGTAAAAAGGGTAAACGTTCTGAGACTGGAAGGTGATGAATGATATACACCTAAGAGGAACTGGAAGGTGAATTAGGTGTTAACTATTTGCATACTCTGTGTATGTGATCGCAATCGTAGAAGCCTTAAGTTTGAATATCAGAATTGGTGTCATGGGGACCGCAAACCTAGTCTAGCAATATATTGTTGAACTTCAGTAGTCATTTTAGATAGTTAATTAGTAGAGTAATCTTGATAATTAGTCTTTACATTACTACAAAGCCCCCATTTTTATTATGCACTTTTATTTCGGAAATAATTATTACACTTGGAACTAAGTGTTAGTAGCTTTATTTTCACGCATTCCCTGTGGGATCAACCCCAACTCTTGTTGGGTTCTATATTTGGTCAACGATCGCTTTGCACTTCATTTGAGGTGTGAATTTGGGCGTATCAAACTTTGGCACCGTTGCCAGAGAATACGACGAAGATATTGTCTATTAGTGCTAATTTCAGTGTAATTCTATTTCCTAATTTTACTTTTTTGTTTTTGTTTGTTGGTACCACAGGAGACAGGTAGTGCATGCCCACCACCCGCAGTAAGAGCGAACCACTGATTGCTTACGACCTCGAGCTACAAAGATCAATTCGAAGGATAAATGCACAGGAGCGAGAAACTCAGAGGCGACGTGAGTTGGCCCTAAATGTGGAGAATAGGGGCAACAATGGGATAGGTATGCATGATCTTGATGGGGATGGAGTACAACCAGTGGCCCCTCCTCAACACCAAGCAAGAATTAGACCACCTGCCCCACAATAGCCCCGTGCAATATACGATGATGAGGACGGCATCGGTGTTGATGAGACCTATTCTAGAGGAGGTTCCAAGATGTATATTATTTGCATAAAGACATAGTACTGATTGATGTGACACGAGATAGAGTTAATAGGTTAGAGGTTTGGAGACAAATGTTGAAGTCCAAAGAGTTCAGGTTGAGCAAAACCAAAATGGATCATTTGGAGTGCAAATTCAATGTTGTGTTGGATTATTTGGAGTGCAAATTCAGTGTTGTGTTGGATTATTTGGAGTGCAAAAAGATATAAATAGGCAATTTATTCATCTGTTCACTTCCTTAAATGTCGACACTTGTGAAAAATTCTACTTACACCACTAGAACTTGTGATACACAACAACATACCCAGTGGAATCCCACAAGTGGGGTCTGGGGAGGGTAAAAATGTATGCAGACCTTACCACTACCTCATTGAGGAAGAGAGGCTGTTTCCGGGAGAACTTGTGATACACAGAGTGCATAATTGATAACATCATCTGTGATTAAACAGGTCCTGCCTTCAAAATGCATTGTTTATACAGCTGTTTTACATCAAAATTGTAGACACCAGAAGTAGAAAGTCATTGTCGAATAAGGTGTCCGGATGTACAGGCAGACGCACAAAATACTTACCCAAGGAACCCTGAAAGCCCACCAATTCCTGCTAACTTGAATGGTTGAGGACCTTCTCTTTCAAGATCCTGATCCAAATTGTATGTAAATGCCTCTATGAGCTTGTATTCTGGGAATATACATATTTATTAAAGCAAAACAGACAAAATAAGGTGAGTCTGAACCTCTTCTTCAGCAGCTTCTAAACCACCTTGAACCCAGAAAATGTTGCTGTAACCAGCATTGTATAGCACCTCACAAGCTGCAATGGACCTGCCTGATGAAAAGGGCTCCGCATAAGCAGTAAGGAAAACAAATCAGCAGGCTAATTATGAGGCATAAGAACCTTTAAGTGCCTAATCTGTCTGACCATGCACCTACTAAGAGCATGAGATGCTTACTACCTCAGAAAGTGACACTAACAGCTAGCTCTATAAGAAACTCTTCTAGTGTTCCTTCTAATATGCAAGAAAACAGTCAAGTGTCATGCTACAAAGCATCCAATTTATGATGTATCAGATAGTTGCACAAGGAATATTCATGTTCAACAACATTGAAAAATCCAGATTCTCATAATTTAGTTTGAGTGCTAAACTTGGATAACCATGGAGATACATGAGCAACCACTTCCTTTGAAACAGAAGTGTACTGACAAATTTCACCTGGATTGTTTCGTAAGTACTTGTATTCAGCCACTGGAGTGCAGAATTTTATTTTTTACTTTATAGAAGAGAATCCAAAATGTGGTTAATAGACAGATAAATTCACCTCAATCCTTTCTGGCATGCCACAATAAGATCTGTATCTTTGGCAAATTTCTCCTCAACATTTGATAAGAATTGTCTGTAAAGGATATTAATTTATTCTTTATAATCAAAATAAGGAACTGACATGAAAAAACAAATTTAAAGATTATATAAAAGGGGTTGTTTATAGCATACTTGTTGTAAGACAGAGCAGGGACGCCACTCCACCAACCTCCTATTATGAAGAAGATACATAAATTGGAGATCAGAAGCTTAGAAGCTTAGAGAAGACTTGTATCTATTTTATTTACAAAGTTATTCCATTTAGACAACACCATGGAATCTTTATTCTTTTCTATTGAAGATTTTTAGCAAGAAAGAAAGACTTCTTGTATTTCTGTATAATTTACATCCCATGAGAATGAGTTCTTATAGAATAAGTCCTACCACAAAATGAGGAAAGAAAAATATTAATCAATACAATATCAATTATGCCTACAATTAATCTAGGAAATCAATCATTCAACACTCCCGGGTCATATAAAGCCCTCATCCTCCTCTTCTTACTTTTGATTAAAATCTCTAGATTCACTACCTAGAGCAAATGTTGTGTAGTAAGATGCTCACTCGGGATAACCTGAGAGTCCTTACATGTTCTATCACTCTTCTTAAGGAGTAGGTAATTGACTTGAATCGGGTCACCATACTATGAAAGGTGATCAGGTACTCCTGAAAACTTGGGTTAGTGATCACCAACGCACAAGCTTTTGCACAATCCAAAAGAGACTCTCCTCCGTCATTTCTATCCCAAAACCAAAATCGCCATGCATGTCATAATAGCCCCAGTGACCAAACAAACAAGGAAATAGCATATGTAAATCTACAAGCATCAGTTTAATCATGAATATACAAGGTAATTATACAATTACAAGGAATCCTATAAAAGGAAATCAATCAAAACAAGTAAAAGAAAATATTCTACAATCACTCTTATTATTTTACAGTATTCTACCATCACTCATGTGATTTGTTACCATATTTTGTAACACTTGACACTCCCCCTCAAGTCGGAGCATAGATATTGATCATTCTTAGGAGTGTGCATAAATCGAACCGATAAAAACGTTATTGATTTATTGTTATTAGGTTATGAGATTATCGAGTTTTTAATAATTTAAAAAAAAAATTATTGGGTTATCGGTTCGATATCGATTTTTAATATAATAACCCAATAAGATTATTATAATTTACTATTTTATCACTTCATACTAAATATTAATAATTTAATAGTAATAGGACACTATAGCAATACTTTACCTATTTTAATCTTTACCGTAATTAACTGATTAGTTATTCACTTTAGTATTTTAGTTTGTAATTAACTAATTATAACTTTAGCAAGTTTGTAAACATAGTCTTCATACTCTATCTGCTTTTTATTAATGCAAATTTTCATTACCATTCTTATCAGGTAAACCGAAAACCAAACAGTTAAGGACTTAACATCGATAGACCGAAAACCAATAAAAACTATTTTATTGATTTTTTATCGATTTAGAATATTTTAAAATTGAAAACTGATAAACCGAACCAATAATGTATAAAACCGAATCGATCCGACCGATGTACACCCCTAATCATTCCCAGCTTATCACAAAGATAACTAACTCGAGTTCCATTCAATGCTTTGGCCAGCAAATCTGTTAATTGTTCTCCTATCCTCATGTAGCAAGTGGAAATCAAATTTTCCTGAATCTTCTGACAAATAAAATGACAATCAACCTTAATGTGTTTAGTTCTTTCATGATATATTGGTCTTGAGGCTATAGGAAGAGCAGCATGATTATCACACCAGAGTTCCACGGGTGTATAATGCTTCAATCCAATTTCAGATAATTGCTAATGTATCCATGTAGATTGTGGCATAGCTCTATACTCAAATTATGCACTTGATCGAGATAGAACATTTTGTTTCTTACTCCTCCATGATACTAAGTTCCCTTCAACAAAAATACAATAGCCTGTTGTAGATCTTCTATTAATTTTGGATCTGCCCAATCAACATAAGCAAAACACTTAACACAAGTATGACTATGGTTGCTAACAATATGCCATGTCCAGGAGCTCCTTTCAAGTAACATAGAATCTATTCCAGAACTTCCCAGTGTTTGACCATTGGCACTGACTTACCTGACTAATAATACTTACTGCAAAGGCAATACCCAGACGAGTCACAATGAGGTAGTTTAACTTTCTAACCAAGCTCCTGAATATGTACCAAAGCATTGAATTGAATTTTGACTTTAGCATGGAAGGCACAGAAGTGATTAAACACTTAAGAAAGACACTTTATAACATAAATCCAAGTCATTTGAGAGAAATCATCCACAAAAGTAACAAAATACTTATGCACATTTTTGGAAACTACAGGACATGGTCCCCAAACATCAGAATGAACTAATTCAAAAGTTGACGCAACCCGCTTATTAATCCTTAAACCTAGTGAGTTGTGATGGTGTTGTTAGAATAGGAATAGGAATATATAGTCCTACTTAAAATTGGAATAGTATGTAGTATCCTACTTGGTAAAGAATTATATTGTAGTGTTTATAAATAGGGTCTCTATATAATAATATAGGTACACAATTCAATAATATTTTCTCCTATATTTCTCACATGATAAAACAGCATTAGTGAGTAAATTCAAGGGAACAAATAAGTCACTGTGCATCAAATTACGGTGGTATTTTTGGTCTAATTTGTGTATTTTTATGTAGGTGTTGTGCGAAAACAAACACCACCATGAGTCCCAAAAAGCTCTCGCGACCAAACCTCACTCAAAATCATCGAAAAATCTCACTCCACGCACTCTCACACGCTAATCGAAGGTTAAATTTTCCAGCAAGATCTGATTCACACGCTGGGACGTGAGGGGTACTCCAATCAATTTTTTCAAGTTAACTTTTCCTTTGTTGGGGTCATTGGTAATTCTGACCAAACCCGAACTACTTTTGTCCAGATCTGATCGCTGGAATTAGGGTTCCAATGATTTTCGGCAAAACTTGGGTTTTCAAACCACTATAGATAGTTCAGGAGGCATTGAGGTTGATGAATCTGAGATAGATGCTATAAGAACTGGCCAACTCCGAAATCCATAAATGATGTTAGAAACTTTCATGGATTGGCTAGTTTTTATAGGCAGTTTTTCAAGGCGTTTAGTACCATAGCCACTTCCTTAACCGAGGTAATCCGAAAGGCTAAACCTTTTAAGTGGGGTGAGGAGCAAGCAAAAGCTTTTGAGACTTTGAAATCAATGCTTAGCTCCGCTCCCTTCTTGCAATTACCCGATTTTGAGAAAATGTTTAAAGTGGAATACGATGCTAGTAAGGTAGGCATTGGAGCCATCTTAATGCAAGACCAAAAGACCAGTGCTTACTTTAATGAAAAGCTAAAAGCTACAACTTTGAAATATTCCACTTATGATCTTGAATTGCATGCATTGATTAGAGCATTGAGTAATTGGCAACATTACTTGTGGCCCAAAGAATTTGTCATTCGGACCAATCATGAGTCTCTAAGGCATATTCGGGCCCAAGGAAAGTTGAACAAAAGGGACACCAAATGGATTGAATTCCTTGAAACTTTCTCTTATGTCATACAATACAAAAAGGAGAAGGAAAATGTTGTGGAGATGCCTTGTCTAGAAAACATGTGTTGATAAATACTTTTTTCCAAATTGCTTGGTTTTGAATGTTTGAGGACATTGTATCCCAGGGAGCACATATTTGCTCAAATCTTCCAAGATTGTGAGGAATGTTAAAGGGAAAGAGAAAGGTGGCTTAGGGATAGATTTTTTGCTTCCTATTCTAAATTTGATGATTTTTTGTTCAAGGGAAAGAGACTTTGTGTGCCTATGAGCTCATGGAGAGAACTATTTGTAAGGGAGGCACATGATAAGGGTTTGATAGGCCACTTTGATGTTGACAAAACTACGGGAATTTTAGAGTAGCAATTCTATTGGCCCAAGATGCATAAAGATGTTGCTTGAATTTGTAGCCAATGTATTGAATGCTGGCGTGCTAAGTCACGCCTCCTTCCCCATGGTTTGTACACTCTACTCCCCACCCCTCAAAGACCTTAGCTTGATATTTCTATGAATTTTTTTAAATTGTTTTTAAAACATTTTCTTGCTCCCAGGCACTATTTCCGTGATAATCTTCTGAAGTCACTCTTGGACTTTGGTTACCCTTCCTGCCGGTGGACTTCTTCCACCAGATTTCCTTTCTTTCTCTTTCTTTTCTCCTTCTCTATTCTTCAGATGGACAACAAACTTTATTTCAGATCGGGGGGAAAGTCTTATGACATCACAGAGTCTAGATCAAATGCTGAAGTATGGTACGATTGGGTTGAAAGTGCTACGCACCACATGACGAGAATGATGCTTAGCAGAGGAGCAATTGGTTGGGATGCAAAAGGCTAACAGAGGCTTCAGGGATCAGAGGGAAAGCCTCCAAGACATGGAGGTGTAAGAGATTTCTCAACTAATTTTTTTATAGCTCTGAAATTCAATCAATATATGGGAGATACTTATCATTATCTTAGTTCAAGGTAGCAACAGAGCAGTTATTATACTTCCAGAAAGTGCATTCAATGAGGGGTAGGAGCAGTTAGCCAAGAAAATAGAGACATTCATTTCTAGAGGTACAAAACAAACAAAACCTTTTAAACTCTTGGGGGAGGCAGGCTATGCTGCTAACAAGGGGAAAAGGAGTTATAGAGACTCTTAGCAGAAAAGTAAATGGACCCAGACTGAGACAGAGATAGCAGAAGAAGGCAGCATGTTGAAAGCTCGAGTGCAGATGGAAGACAAAGATATTTTGAGCCGTTGTCTAGTGGGGAAATTCTTTGGAGGAGAGGAGACACACTAGAAATGATGTTAGAAGATGGACTCAACAGACCTGGAACGGAGCACATGGAGTCCAAGTTTATGATATGAATGGAAGTTTATTTCTTTTCAAATTTCAGTCCAGAAAAGCAGCAGAACACGTCTTGATGGGTGACTGGAGAAGACAAGGGAGCAGATTGAAGCTCCAATGGTGGTCAACAACCATAGGGGCTTTCCCAAACACTCATGAGTTCGAGTGGTTTTGGATTCGAGTTCTAGGGTTGCCTTTACATCTCTGGTCCACGCCAGTAATGAAGAAAATTGGAGATCGGAGCAGTGGCTGGATAGAGACAGAAGAAGAAACCGACCTAAAAAATCATCTTCGGTGGGCTTGGATTCGTGTCAAAGGTCCGGTTGAAAAAATTCCGGCGTCCATTGAAATCGCTGATGATGAGACCATCTTCTTTCTACCTGTATGGGTAAAATCGCCGGTGACTTTGGAGCGTGTATAAACAAGGAAAGAGAAGAGGGTGGGTATCGAGGAGAAAACCCAGCAGATAGTTCAAGGCTCAAAGATATCACAAGTCTGATAAACTGCCTTTTCAACCCAACAGAGAAAAAGGGGGTTTTTTTGGTGAAAGTAGTCACGTGAGTGAAATAGATTTCTCAAGGCCAGAAGAAATTTATAGGTCTGAAAAGTTACCTTTTCAACCTAACCACAAAAACAGAGGCTTTTTGGTGAAAGTAGTCAAGTTAGTGGAAAAGTGGCAGAGGGTCCCACTTCAGAGCAAACACAGAGCCATTTAGTTTTAAACACTGGACCAAGTCATTTGGGCCTGTTTAAAGCCCAATCTTTAAAAGAATGTCCACAAGATCCTGAGCCCAAAGGCATAAAGTTTAAAACAATGTTGGTGGTTGAGCCTTTCACAGATAAAATTAACATGCAACTGGGAAACAACGACCAGGAGGGAGTGTTCTCCAGTTTCGACTAAGAGATGAGAAGAGAGAGGTTGCTCCTTCAGATTCCCCGGACAACGACATGCAGATGAGGGAGATGGAGAAGGCGATGCAAGGGATTTCAAATCTAGATTCTTTAGATCAACATCACGACAGTGCAGGTGAAGGGAAAACTGAAAAGACAATAGAGGTAGCCTCTCAAAATCCAAATCAAATTCTACCACTAGAGGAACCAACTCCAATCCAAACTGATTCTAGTGCGTGTTTAAAGGAGGCAGGGAGTGGTGTCAGTCCTTGGGTCCAAGAAAACATAATTAAGCTGAGCAAGCAGTTTGGAGCTATGTTTGACGGATTTGAAAAAGCGGCAGAAGAACTATTCATAAAGCTGGATCAAAGAAGGGAACCCTCTTTAATTAATAACAAGGACAAACAATTGATGCCTAAAGAGATTAGAAACTTAATCTTTGATGTCAATTATAAGGATGGAGGAGCAAGAAGTGAGTTGAGGAAGGGGAGAAGACCACCAATTAGTGACCAATGAAGAACAAAATCATCTCATGGAAAATGAGGGGATTAAATGGTGTGGAGAAGAGGAAGTTGGTGAAACAACTGGTGCATCAATGGGGGGCAAATATTTATGTTCTGATAGAAACTAAAGTAGAGGGAGATGTCAAAAGTTTTCTTAAGGACCTATGGGCTAATAGGTGGGTGGGGGAAGAACATATGGAGGCAAGGGGTACCAAGGGAGGAATCTTGATTATGTGGGATAAAAGAGAGTGGAAGGGAGAACTGGTGAATGTTGCCAGTCAAGTGATCACTTGTAAGTTCACTGGAATCAATAAGGATTTAAACTGGCACCTGAGTGCAGTTTATGCTGATTGTAATAGAGTAGTTAGAAGGGACTTATGGAATGAACTTGAAGTAATTAGAAGCAGTTTTGAGGGCTCTTGGGTGGTGTGTGGGGATTTCAATGTTACTAGATTTGTCACAGAGAGATCAATTTGTCACAGAATCTCTGGAGTAATAACAGATTTTTGGGGGTGCATTAATAGCCTAGAGCTGGTGGATCCTCCTTTAGTTGGAGGGTCTTTTACATGGAGAAGGGGGGAAATCACACTAGTGCCTCAAGGATTGACAGATTTCTATATTCAACAGATTGGGAGGATGCTTTCCTTCAGGTCAGGCAGACTCTTCTTCCAAGAGTAGGGTGTGATCACAACCCTATTCTTCTCACATGTGGGGACTGGAGTCGGCACAAGACATACTTTAAAGTTTGAAAATTGGTGGCTAGAAGTTGAGGGCTTTAAAGACAGTCAAAGATTGGTGGAATTCCTTTACCAACACTGGCAGGCCTGCTTACATATTAGCCAACAAACTAAAGCTTCTCAAGAAGGAGTTGATCCAATGGAGCAAAAACAATAGGGGCAATTGGAAGCAGAGGAAAGAAAATATCTTGCAGCAGTTGAG
>JBCEWC010010636.1:0-17446 GCA_038996855.1 Solanum aculeatissimum
AATTTCAACCACGACTGTTATAAAACCATACAAGACCAACCATAAGAGGTTTTGAAAATTTTTGGGTCGTTACAATATCTGTAGCCACAATCACAGGTAAAGTGTTATTGTCACCAAGAAAAGCGTACCACAAGTGTTGTGGCAGCTCCTTGAGCTCGAAAGTTGGAGGCTCCTCAACAAACGACTTAGAAGGTGAGGATGGTATGTTCTGTAAATCTAGGTCCAACTTTCTTGGCACGTAAGGTTTGGTTCCCCTGCCTTGCAATGATTGCATTGTACCTTTATAATCAATCATATCATCAATTGGAAAGTTCATAATTACAGCTTCCATCTCATCTACACCCATTTCTTCCTCAATTGGGACCTCAAAAAGTAGGTTTCCTCGATGTCGATGACCAACATCACCGCCATCTCTCTGGGCCATTTTATGGAAGCACATACATTGAACTTGACCTCCTCTGAGTTTAATTTGAAGGTCAGCTCACCGTGTTTTACATCCACCAATGCCCTGCCAGTATCTAAAAATGGTCTCCCAAGGATGATAAGAACCTTAAAACTGACCTGGCAGTCCAGAATAACAAAATTTGTACGAAAAATAAACCGACCCACCTTGACCAACACATTACATAGAATTTCCACGGGCCGCTTGACTGACCTGTCTGCCATGAGTAGCCACATAGTCGTGGGTGTGGGGGCTCCCAAGCCCAACTGCTTGTAAACTGCTAGCAGCATCAGATTAATGCTAGTACCCAAGTCGCAGAGAGCTCGTGCAAAATCAAAAGCCCTAATCATGCACGGGATAGTAAATGCTCCAGGATCCTTTTTTTTCTCAAACAGTGATCTCGTAGCAATTGCACTACAATGGTGGAGGTTACTTGCTAACTCGACTATAATCGTCCACTTCTTAGTCATTAAGTCCTTCATGAACTTAGCATAATCCGTCATCTATTCTCATGCTTCCACCAAGGGTATGTTTACTGACAGCTCCTCTAACATCTCCAAAAAAAATTTGAACTTGCCATTATCTGCCTTCTACTTCAACCTCTGTGGGAATGGTGGTGGTGGCTTATGAACCGCTGGCAGAGGTGTTGGCTCTGGTTTGTCGAACCCCTCTGGGTCCTTAACGATCTTAATTAGCATCATCCGGTGTCATAGTTGCTTCTTCAACTACCTCCTCAGACTGGTGCACACTAGTGTCAACCACTTTGCTACCCACCTGAACTGCACTGTCATCTCTGGCTGGAACCAGATCAGGGAGTACCTTACTACTTCTTGTGGTCACAGTCATGCAGTGACCATCATTTTTTGGGTTCTGGATGGTATCACTAGGAAGAGCCTCGACCTTTCTTTGATTCAGTGCAACTGACAACTGATCCATCTGCTGCTCTAACTGCTTAATATAAGTGGAGTGAGAATACACTAACTGGAGGATATTAGACATCTCATCACGCATATCCCTCACTCCTCACTCTGTAGCTTCCACCTTGTCGAGCACCTTGGTCATCATCTCTTTTAGCTTAGATGAGCCACCCCCATTGTTCTGGCATTCTCTGTTCATAGGGGGTATATATGTTATCAGTCGATCATTTCTGAAGTTATCCCTGTTCTTCCAGTTACTAGTATCTCTCACCCCAGGCCGATCATAGTAGTTTTCGCGTCTATAAGTCCGACCTTGATTTGCGGAGTTGAATGTCTGGAAACCCCCCTAATTGTTCAGCAACTTTGCCTCTTCATCATACTCGAACCCTGCATCATCATACCTGGGTGCCATATCTACTGTTTTTACTTTCTCAAGACTTCCACCCAACAACTTATTTGTCAGCAAATCCATTTGGATTCGCATATGAGCCATGTCCTGGTCTCGTTCCTCTTCTTTCTTGTGTTGTTCTGCACTCATCCAAACGAGGAACCCTGAGCAATTGCCATCTCTGATATACCAGGCCCTGTTGTTCTTAGCTGCTTGATCCAAGATGCCTATAATGTCAGGAAAAGTCCTGTCCATATACGAACCCCCACAAGCAGCATCAACAATCGGCTTAGTGACAAAATTGCATGACCTGTAGAAAACCTCCTTCAAGTGCTCATCTGTGAAGTTATGGTTTGAGCATTTCCTAATCTTCTATCTGAACCTCTCCCAAGTCTCATATAAAGCATATGTTGGTAACTGCTTGTGCAGCCCAATCTTATCCTTCAACTTTAGCTTTGCAGACACTGGGAAGAATCTCTCTAAGAATGCCTCCATTAATTCATCCCATGTGTGAATAGAGTCATATGGGAGTTCATTCATCCACTTTGTTACCTCCCCAGACAGAGACAATAGGAACAACCTTAATTGGATAGCCTGTTGATTAACCCCCGGAATTTTGGACGATTGACAGGTGGAGAAAAAATTCATAAGATGCTAGTTGGCGTCCTCATGTGGCTGCCTTGTGAAAAAACCCTTCAACGAGAGCATCTGAAGCATCGTTCTGGTGATCATGAACTTCACACCAACAGGCAGTGGAGGCAAGACAATTGCCCTAATAGCCCCAGCGCCATCTTCCTCATCGTATCTTGCACGTGGCTGTTGTGGGGTTGGTGGCTGTAGTGGGGCAGGTGGTCTACCTCCAGCTTGATGTTGAGGAGGGACTATAGGTTGTACTTCATCCCCATCAAGATCATGCATACCTATCCCATTGTTGCCCCTATTCTCCACATTTAGGGTCTACTCGTGTCGCCTCTGAGTTTCTCGCTCCTGTGCATTCATCCTTTGATTTGATCTTTGTAGCTCTAGGTCGTAAGAAATCAATGGTTCGCTCTTACTGTGGGTGGCGGGCATGAACTACCTATCACCTGAAGTACCAACAAACAAAACAAAAAGTAAAATCAGAAAATAGAATTACACTGAAATTAGCACTAATAGTCAATATCTTCGTTGTATTCTCCGCAACGGTGCCAAAATTTAATATGCCCAAATTCACACCTCAAATGAAGTATAAAGCGGTTGTTGACCAAATATAGAACTCAATAAGATTTAGGGTTGATCCCACAGGGAATGTATGAAAATAAAGCTACCAATACTTAGTTTCAAGTGTAATTACCATTTCCGAAATAAAAACAGATAATAAAAATAGGGATTTGTAGTAATGTAAAAGCTAATTATCAATATTACGTTACTGATTAACTATCTAAAATGACTACTGGAGTTCAACAATGTATTGCTAGACTAGGTTTGCGTTCTCCATGACACCAATTCCAGCATTCAACTTAGGGCTTATACGATTGTGATCACATACAAAGAGTAAGCAAACAGTTAACACCTAATTCACCTTTCAGTCCCTCTTAGGTGCATATCGTTTATTATCTTCCAGTCTCAGAACGTTTACCCTTTTTACCCCTTGCTTTAATCCCCAGGATGCTCTCACCTTCTGGTCTCGAGTACTTAGACTAGGTTAATAACCCCGAATCCTGTCATAGAATTCTTTTCCTAATCACTCCATCCTTCTCGGGCATGTAGTGAATACAGGTTTACCCTAAAGCGTCGACTCATTAAGGTTTAGATTAAATCAAAGGCTTTCTATGATGTATATGATGATCACTCTCGAATTTAGCCCTAAATTCACCTATCTTACTTGGTATCATGGTTCCCACAACTCTAGTTGTGGGTTTAGCCTAGCATGATTGAAGAAATTGAATTATAATAACATGAACAAATCATATTTAGTACTTACAATTGAATACGCAACAAATCTATGGATCACAATCACAAACGAATGGATGCAAAATTACAAATTCGATAAAAATAGCTTCAACAATGTTGTTCTCTCAAGTATTCGGTCTCCAATAGTGAATAATAATTAAAAATTACCTAATAACATATATATATATGACCTAAAACCTAATCCGAACTAAAATAGAAAATCTGAGTTTCGATATGAACGACGACAACTACACGGACCGTGTGTCACTTCACGATAGGTGTAATGGTCCGTGAGCCTACACTTGGCAATATTTCCTGTGCAGTTCCAGCTAAAGTCTCTACCTCTCACCACGGAAGGGAAGACGGTCCGTGTAACACCACACGGCCCATGATGGGTCTCGTGTGGCCTCCCTTGGCAACGATTTCCAATGCCTTCACGGCTAGGGTCTTTGCCTCCCTTCACGGCCTGTCATATGGCTCGTGAGCATCCACACGGTCCGTACGAGGTCCCGTGTGGTTTCACTTGGCACAATTTTCGATGCAATTTCAACTCAAACTTTCTGCTTCTCTTCACGGCTGGGAAAAATGGCCCGTGGACCTTTACACGGCCCATATAGGGTCCCGCGTTCTCACACTTGGAAGCATTTTCTTTTGCACTTACAGTTGGACTCTCTGCCTCCCTTCACGGTCAGCTACATGGTCCGTGAAGATGTGCATGGACCGTAAGGCCTACCGTGAGGTGACACTTGGTTCTTTTCAGTTTGCCTTGCCCTGAAGTACTCACTACCATCATTCACGGACCACCCTCATGACCCGTGTAAGCTCACACGGCCCGTGAAGGTGCCCGTGTGAGCCTAAAAATGTCATTTTGGCATTTTCCACTTCCTTTTTGTCTGTATCCATGCCTCAACCTAATTTCCTGATAATAACATTAAATGCAACATTAAACATTGAGAACTCGCAAAAATTCTAAGTAAAAAGAGTTATCAGAGTTGTATTTTCGCGACTCATCATAAATTTTAAGTTAGCTTTTTGGTGGTGGTGAGAATTGGAGATGTCAATTGTTTCACCCCTGCAAGTTCTACATCATTTGCACCTTCACCAATTGCTTTGAAATCTCCAGCACCTATATTAAGCCTAATGAAAACTCATCTACAATAGCATCTCCAACTGCAAATGCACCTCCATCCAAGACATCAGGAAGTACTCCAGATTCCTCAGCCTTGTAATCATTTATAGTGAGCTCTATAAAATTCATGTATATCGCAATGTATACTGGCTAGAAAATCCTTGATTAGTATATGTCGCTTTTATAACAGTTCTAGTTCATCTTTCTGAAAACATAGGTGGTGTTTCCATTTTATTTTTCTTCTAATGCCTTCTCTTTCTTTGGGACTAATGGTATCTTCTTCTCGATTTCAAGAAGCAAGGATGAGAGATACTCTGGAACAAAAAAGGGAACCAAACCTTAATCTGAAGGCCTACCTTCAAAATGCTTATGTGCATCGTGTTTTCAAAGACGACGATGAGGACGAAGATGATGACTTTATGATGAAACTGGAGATCGATAGTATGTTTTTCCCCACAAAATGTCAATCAAGAATGAATACTCCAGTTCCAAGTAAAGTCAGTGTTGGCTCGTCTCCATCACTTCCTAATGTAGTTATTCATAAACATTAAACAACTTAGAATATTAAGGCTGGAATATTTCTCCTCCCTTGTGCATGAGAGATAGATCATGGAGCTTTAATCTTTAGCAAAGTTGATACAGAGAGCATTTAAACACATCATAATTAAAAATGAATGATAGTGGGAATCGCGATAATAGAAGGCATAAACCGCCTCAGGGTCAGGTATGTAGCAGGAGTTGAGGTTGATTTCTTAAGTCTAGTATCTTATTTGGATCTTAAGTACTAACGATAATTGATTTTCTTACTCTCGTATGTAATAATGGACTGACGATTTGTTGTAACTAAAGCTCTAGTAATCGATATATAAAAATTATTTTCATGAGAATTCATACATAAAATAATTAATTCATACATAAAATAATTAATTCAATGTTAGAATTAATTCAAGAGGAGAATTTTGGGTGGTGCTGCACGCCAAAGCATCACCACTTGCCCGATTGATTGTATTCAACTCGTGGCTAGGCAAGACGTTGTTGAGAAAATTCAATTTCCAGCAAACGCACAATCTATTAGTAGGAGGACAGCCGCCTGCTACTGTCATTAAGTTAACTGAAAAGGGAGGAATTTTGGAGGTTTTAGAAGATGTGCAGGGGAACAAGTTGAGGTTTAATAGTGAAGTTCATAAGGAGGATAATAGAAAGTTGTGGATTGGTTCTGTTATGACGTCTTCTTTGGGAGTTTATTGCTTGTGTTGAGGAAAATAATTATTATTATATTGACATTGTGTTAGTAAATGAATCCTCCTTATTCAAAAAAAAAATTACATAAAATAATTAATTTAAATAAGGTAAATATTTTGTTTTTAAGAATGAGTAACTAATACTCTAGCAATGGATATTTAAAAAAGCTCAATAAAAGGGTATTTTTGTAAAGAAAGAATTTATGTTTAGGAAGTATGCTATGGATACTATTTTAGTGCAACAAACCAAACAGTCAAAAAGAACTAATGCCAGGATAATTAATCCTGGCATAACTAAACTCATCATAACTTATCCTAGCACAACTTATATTCAAATCAAATGACCCCTAAAGGTTTACACCACTTACCCCATCATGGCAGTGGTGGAGGTTCCGTGAAAGTGCACAACTCCTTCATCTAGATGAGTCTTCGTAAAGGTATAAAGGTTTCCCCCCCTTTCCTAACACCCTTAGACACGTTTTATGACTAGTGTATGCACCTAAATCAATTCTTAAGCATTTCATGACCTCTCATGCAAATTTTACACTCAACCTCTCACTTATAACTCCTAAAAATACTCTCAAGCTTCACATTCAAGGATTCAACATAAGGATTCAGTTGGAGTTTCAAGACTAAGTTTACTTCTTCTCAAACTCTTCATCCTAAGCTAGGTATGTGAGATTCATCCTTGGTTACATTCCAACCTTGGAGTCAAAATCTCTTCATCTATTTTCATGAATTTAAAGTATGATTCAAGTATGATTTTCATGTTTTGACTTCAAATTATTGAAATTATGATATGGATTGTATTAAAATAATGATTTAAGAAAAAATTAAGTCTTATTCTATTGATTTACATGGTTTTCATGAGTTTTGAACTTACATGTCCTTATAAACTATGAATTCATGCATGAGTAACTTTAATTACAATTCAAATATTTATTTCTTCATAGATTATGCATGTTTCTATCTAATTATCATGTTTTGAGATTGAATTTCATGTACCCATGTTTTACTCTCACTTCTCATGACATAAATGTGCATGTACAAGGCTTCTGCATGAGATATTGGTATGGATTTGGTTATGATTATGATAAGAACATGATGTTGATATAAATACGATTTTACATCATTATGATTTATAATGATGGTTATCATTTGGCTATACATCATTGATTATAGTGATGGTTATGATTTGACTTTAAGCATTCTAGGTGTGTATACACCGTCACGTGTATGTTATTGTGTATGTTATGGACAGATACTACCTTCCCTTACATAGGTGAATGAGTTATTCCTATACATGTCACTACATTTTGAATTATGATTTTCACCATGAACTACGATGATTTTCACCATAACTTAAGATTGATTTATGACAAGAATGACTTCATGTATATAATATGTATTCCGTGGGATGATGACTTAGCATTGAATGAGATTTGAGATAGGGGACTGTCCTCAAGGGTCTTTATATAAAGTCTTTTTATCTCATAACTACGTGTCACTGTATGTTTACATCCTATTCCCAATGTGGATGGTTATGTTTCTTACCCACTTTGTGGGGTATAGTCTATCTTTGCAAGTAGGCTGCTCTTTCTCAAATGTAGAGGCAACATCAGAATTCCATGTAATAGCTCGCATGGTCTTAAATGTCAGTTGAGGTCACATCTCCACTTATGCAAATGGATAAATTATGGAATTTATGCATCATAGTATTTCATGGCATCTTGATATGGTAATCTCTTCTATAATTCACTTCTATATATATGGCATCTTGATATGGTAATCTCTTCTATAATTCACTTCTATGTATATGCCCTTGTTCATCTAACATTTCAATGCAGGTTTTATCATGTCTACATTACATTACATGTTTGCATACTTAGTACAGTCAAACATACTAATAATACTCTATGATTGTATTATATCACAATGCAGGTGTAGATGATCCTATCATCCATCATCTAGGTTCTTAGACAATTCGGATTGAGTGAATCCTCATGCTCCAAGGACAAGACCTTCTATCTTATTCTTCTTTCTATGATTATGTATTAGAGATAATTTTCTTTTGTGATTAGGATGAGCAAGGACCTGTCTGAGCCCCCATTTCATTTCATGAGTTAGAGGCATATGTTGGACCTATGTATTTGATTCAGTTTCAGACTTATATATTCTATTGATATGATCTTCCTTATGTTATGAGTTATGATGAATACTTGCTTCCACATATGTTGTCCTTCTTGGAATTACCTTGAATGTTTGTTATATACTAAGGGGTTAGTTTGAGATTCCTTCGAGAGTCTCATTCACCGTGTTATAGCTATGTCCTAGGATTGGATCGTGATAACTAATTTGGGTAAGAGTAGAGGCAAGTCAAACCTCATAAACTACATAACCAGCATAGGATAGGATCGTACCATTGGTTCGAGAGACTTCTTACTTGTCCCAAAAAAGGAATTTTATTTTAGATTGATTGGAGTGAACATCTCATACTCTGACAAGGTATGAAATTATTGTGAAAATGACAATGCATTCGTTGTATCATCACTAGCTCATATGTTATGGTCGGTTAGAGAAACTCTTCAATGAATAAAGAATATAATTTTTTATTGAATTGCATTAGTTTGGGCATATCTTTAAAGCATTGTTTATTTTTAACCTTACATAACTCATTTCGAGTTGAGTACTCATGTGGTTGAGTTTGTTCTGAGCATATTTCTTTTTAACCATTTACATATCATACATTTCATGCACTGATGTTATTCAATGTTGCATCACTTTATGATACAGAAATAGGTACTAGAGATCCTCAACAAGCACTTCGTTGAAGATCCATTTATCCCATCTTTTGGTGAGACTTCCTTGCCTTCAAAGGAATTCTTTACTTTAGTTGCTTGTCTATTTTTTTAGGTAGCCCACGAGCTTGTCTCGATATCTTCTTATTAATTAGTATAAGTTTCATAGACAGAGTTGGATGGAGTCCGAAGTTTCTTTATTGAAGTCTATTTTAAAAATTATGATCTTACATTATTGAGTTAAAACGTTGAGTTATTTTTAAATCTTACAATTTCATTGCGTTATTGCTGATAATGTTTTACATTCCTACTTGAGTACCCTTTTATTTCATTGAGACTTCCATTGAGTGAGTGAGTCAAGCCAAGGAATTCATAATATCTTACAATTTAGTTGTTCTAAAATTAACGCACCAAGTTCCTTCTTGTTAGTCCAAGTATATTTGATGCCTCTATAACTTAAGTCAATCATGTTACAATAGTTTAAATATTCTAAAAAATTCTTATATTTTGTCCTTCAAATTTCTCAGAAGCACTAAAAATATTGTTAAACTTGATTAGTGACCCTAATTTCATCAACTGAAATCAATTTATTCTTTCACACTACCGCTATTTCCCCTGAGTTTTACACTGAAATCTAAGTGATTCCTAATAAAAGCAAGTTCCACTAGATGTGTTTCTACTAGGGTAACTAGAACAAGTTTATAGTAATCTACTATCATATTTAATTTTCAAGTAATTGAATTATGAACTTTTAATCACTTTATATAAATTCTAGCAAATTTAATAATTGGTAAACCCTATAACTATTCATTTACTATGGTAAATTGAATCATTGAATGAGAGAGAAAGATCCTTTTTTGTGATCAATTTTCTTTTATATTAATTAATTTTTAATTAAAAAAAATGGTCCAAAATATATTTGAACTTTGATGAAAATTATTGTAACAATCTCAAATTTTGGGTGGGACCTATTACTCCCGGACACTATTTAATAATGTATTTTAAAGGGATATATATATATATATATGCTCAGTTGGACCACTTACTGAGTCAATCATTAGTGATTGTCTCAAATGCCATCTAATTAATTAAATTGGTCAACTAATTTAGAAATATTTGAAAAATTCAAAAAAAGAAAAGTTTATATTCAATTGTCGACCTTCCTCTTTCCTAAATCTTTCATCTACCAAATCTTTTGAATTATAAAATTCAATTAAAAATGCATGCATCATCTAGTCATGTTCTTCCTCCAAATTGCTTTGAAGAAATCACACAAAAATCAACTCCAAAATTTGTCAATTGCGCCATTGAAGAATCTTCGATTCTGCAGACTAAAAAGTGAGATTTTAGCATTTGTGTTTTCAAGTTTAAACGGTTTGAGACCTAGAGAGTGAGAAATTTTCTAAGGAATAAGATAGTATTAGCTTTGGTGGTTGAAAATGACAATGCTCTGACGTCACACTTCCTCATTCAATTTTGGATCATTCTTATCAAAACAAATGATATTCAAATTCAATTTTACCTCTTTCATGACTAACCCTAATAAAAATCAGAAATTAAAAAGAAAAAAAAGAAGCCTTGATTAAAACCGAATAAACAAGACAAACAAAACAATCTAGAATGAAAGAAATAATTCATTAAAACTTCTTTGAGCTACAATAATAATTTGTGTTTGAGTGAACAACATTGTAGAGAAGAAGAATTAGGTAAAGAGGTAAAAAAAAAGTGGGTCTAGATTAATAAATATTAATTTCACCTTTATTGATATGTGGCGGTTAATGATAGGCTTATAAAATATTATTTCATATTTGATGCACCGTCATTTGTGCATTCATGCACTTGTTCAGCTGGACACATATATACCTTTAAAATACACTATTAAATAGTGCATAAAGGTAATAAATCCTGCCTAAAATTTAAAATTCTTATAACAATTTTCATTAAAGTTCAGATATATCTTGATCTATTTTCCCTTTTAATTACATATGTTCTTCACATATCAGCATATATGCATATGAATGAAAATTATAGAAAATTTCATTTGTCTGATTAAAAATAAAATAACAAATGTTCCCTTGTAAAAGAAATAAGATTTTGTGCTGCTTCAGCGGTCTGTTTCATGGTTCAATTTTTGTTCACTTATTTAGGCAAAGAATTATTTTTATTTGCATGATAATACCCCTTTGATTGTGGCTATAAGACTCAACAAGTTTACTGGTACTAGGTAAGGGTCCTTTCCTTTCTTATATTTGGGTTGTCCAATTTTTTATGGGAAAAGAAAGAATTGCTATTTTGAGGAGATTGTTAGGAAGGTGGCCAGAAGAGTTTTTTCATGGCAAAATAGGTTCTTATCTTTTGGTGGCAAAATGATCTTTATTAATCATGTATTACAGTCCCTACCTATTCATCTATTGTCAGCCATGAATCCACCAAAGGGTTGTATCAACAAACTTTACTAGATCTTTGCAAAAAAAAATTAGGGTAAGACAGGAGGTGTAAGGGGCAGACATTGGGTCAAATGGGAAAAACTTTGTTACCCCAAAAAAGAAGGTGGATTGGATTTTAGATCGTTATTTGATGTTAACAGTGCCTTCTTTGCAAAATTGTGGTGGACTTTCAAAACATCCACTTCTTCACTTTGGAGCAGGTATATGGGAGTGAAATATTGTAAGAAGCTTCATCCTACAATTGTGTGGAATACAGGGGCTTCCCAGGTGTGGAGAAAAATGCTTATGATCAGGGATAAAGTGGAACACCATATTGGATGACATATTAGAGCAGCCAACTCTAACTTTTGGTTCGACAATTGGACTAAGCAGGGGGCCTTGTTCTATGTGGATGGGGAAAAGGCTACAGAAGAAGAAATAGAAGTGAAAGAGTTTATTGAGGATGGACAGTGGAATGTTAGCAAATTGAGAGATTTCTTATCTGATGAAATGACTACTTTCATAAGTACAGAGATCAAGCCTATGACTAGATGGCTAAATGGCTAAATGATAAGACTTGCTGGCTAGGAAATTCATCTGGTGAATTTTCAGTAAAATCAGCCTTCCAGTTAATTAGGCATAGAAAGGATGAGGTTCCTTGGGCAAGATTTATATGGATAAGAGGTCTGCCTTCCAAGATCTCTTTTTTCCTATGGAGGGTCATGAGGAGATGTATACCCACAGATGATAATGTACAAAGGTTGAAGGTGCACTTAGCTTCAAAATGTTATTGTTGTGACAGTGGAAACAGGGAAACCATGACACATATTTTATTAATAGTTCTCATAGCCTTAAAACTATGGAAGCAGTTTGCTATTTGTGCAGGTATTTCAATTGATGGGAGGCACTTAGTCAACACAATGGCTCAGTGGTGGGAGTGTGGTATCAGATCAAAATGGAAAACATAATTGTTGCAGTTCCTGGGATTATTACTTGGGAACTTTGGAAGAGAAGGAACCCCATCAAACATGGAAAAAAGGTAACTTTTGACCAACTGCATGTCAATTGCCAATTAATTGTACAAAGGTTGGTAAAAATAACCTTCCCAGAGATCAATAAAGTACCTTTCAAGTGGGAGAATCTGGTGGATTTAATGAATGGTTGGAGAACAATATTGTATTTTCAGATTGTTCATTGGTCCCCTCCAACAGAGGAGTGGCTGAAAAGTAACACGGATGGGGTATCAAAAGGAAACCCAGGTTGGAGTGCCTATGGCTTTTGCATAAGGGATAGTCATGGGGACCTAATTTTTGCTGAAGCTAATGGGATGGGGTGAGTACCAACATGGCAGCAGAGGCAACAACAATTATAAGGGCCTTGAGATGCTATCAGCAGAGGGGATATAGTAGGATTATACTGGAGACAGATTCATTAAGCCTAACAAACATGATAAGAGGATGTTGAAAGTACCCTGGGAGATCTCGAATTTAGTGGAGGAAATACAGGAATATACAAGCAGCGACCACATTCAAATCAAGCATATTTTCAGGGAGGGAAATCAACTGGCGGACTACATAGCGAACATGGCTACCAACACACAGGCTATACAGTTTACCAGTTTCACATGCCTACCAGTCGGGGCAAGAAAAATTTTAAACATGGACAAGCAACAAATCCCAGCAGTCAGAATTAAAACAAGGAGAATTACAATTCATCCACAAAATGGATAGAACACAACATAAGTACAATAAAATGGGCGTGAATGGAGTAATTTATCTACCAAACTATGACAGCTCTCAATAAAAAAAGAAGAGGTTTGGAATCGACATTGAGGTGAGCAGCGGAAACCCCTCGAGAAGATCCATGTTAAACCCCATTTTCACCTAGTTATACCCAACAATAAACATGAGATTAGAAAGAAGATACCGAGTTCGGTCTTATCCATTTGAAAGAGAAAAGGAATTTGAAGCAGAGGAAATTACTCACTCACCACCGAAATCTGACGAACAAGCACAATCAAGGAGATAAGAGTTGATAACTTGCTAGTCCGGGATGGAAGAAGCAGATTGCAGACGGCGGAGATTAGGAAAGTAAAAGCTGAAAATGTAACCCTATGTTTTAGGGATGTGTTTGGTTAGTGCTATGGCTATATAAGGCATAGCAATCAGAATGGGTATTGGGCCTAATCGTTTGTAAGAATATCCTTTTGAAAATTAACAAATTCGAACCCATGGTCCATATTAATTTAAAAAAAAATCTATACACAACTTTTGGTCTTATATCTTTTGTTATGTAAAAAGCATTTAAAGGGTGTTGCACGTATTTTGCTAAAGGCATGTTCAAAATTTGTATAATTAATCTCTCAATTATATAAATTTATAATTTATTTGTATAAATTCAAATTTTTCTAATTGAATAAATTATAAAAAATTTATATGTTTATCCTAACTTGTATATAATTATCATATTAATACATTTGATTTGTATAAGTTCTGAAAAATTTCTAAAATATATAAATATTAAATTTATATATACCTACCCTGTTTATATATTGTCAGTGAATTATACAAACAAATTTGTATATTGACAACGAATTATACAAACAGATATGTGAATTATACAAACAACTGCTTTAGTTATAGTTACAAAATGTAATTACCTAAATTGTAGCTATGTCGACCTATTAACTTTCAAAATTATTTATGAAAATTCCATCTACTAATATACTACTATATGGGCTTCAAATATTTGTGGCCAACTTTAGTATTTTAATTTATTTATATATATATAGTTTAAATTTATTATATGTTAAAAATATTATAAATTAAAATAATTTACAACTTAAAATACTCACTTACATATTTAAAAAGTACTATAAATAATAATAACAATTAACTTCTTCAAATACTTGAAAAAATATATTAAAAAAATTTCTGGCTCTCAAAATTCCGTCAAATCCACTTAATTTGGGACAAGAAAAATAATATGTATTATTTAAAAATTATGTAAATGCATTATATATCATAATGATTAATAATTCAAAATATATTTAAAAATCATATAAAAAAATTTAATTAACTTTTCAAATTTTATCCATATTGCATAAGAAAAAAACATATATTGAGCATTTGTGCTCGTGCATAGCATATCTAGTATGATACATAAGAATAACATTGAAAATATTTTTATGAAACGAAACTCAATATATAATTTAAAGATTAATTTATAAAAGTAAAACAAAGGATAGTGAGGGGTTGCAATTCTTGGCCTACTGATAGATGTACTAATTTGGGTGTACTAATTTCACGATATGTGTTGCACGTTTAGTGGTGGATCCAAGGTTGAAATATAAAAGTAAAGGAATAATTAAGATAAGTTAAAAAATAATGTTTTGAGTGGAATTCGAATCCTGAGCATGAAGGTTCATTTAAAAGAAGATCTACCATTATGCTAAGATTTGTTTATTATTTAGAAGGTTCGAGTTTAATATATATACAAAAATATAGAAAATTTACCCCATATATACAGTGTAATTTTTTTACGATGAACCCCCTCACCCTACCCTAGGTCCGCCCTGTGCACGTTTATGCCTAGTCATGGTGTACAAACTTTTATTAGAATTAATGAAAATTAATAACATAACAAAAATTTAATCAAATATATGTAGTATTAGATCTAAACATAATATCATGCAATGGTAAAAAAAAATGAATTATTCCTATAGAGTTATCAAACAAGCTTCACACTTGATTCTGTAGATCATAATGAAATGTGGTGCACATGCAATAATCCACATAAATTCAATGAAAAATATCATAAATTTGAATAAAATTTCAATATAAATTTTGTTGCGTCAACTAAAGTGTAAAATTTCATAACATGAGAAAATCGGAAAAGCAAATTAAATTTATTTATTTATTTATTGAGGTAAATATCATTTTCAATTGTGACGAAATCAAAAATTTCACTAATGAAATTAAAAATATAATGAAATAAACTTATAAAGGAGCCAAGGTAATTCAACGTCTGTTATATATTCATATAAAATAAAGCCAACAACTATTATCATTTTAATTCCACTGTGGAATTGATATGCTGTACAGGCATCAACAACTATTATCATTTTAATTAATATACTAAAGTAATTATATAAATAGCAAGTGAAAAACATATTTATCTATACTATATTAAAAGTGTGAAGTCCTTAGAAATGTTGTTTGAATTTTTTGTTCTTTATTAAAAATCTCTTCTTTAGATAAAATCGGTTTCACCATTTTCTTTAAATTATTATTTAATGATATTTATAATATTGACTTTTAAAATATATGGAAAGAAGTAATAAAATAAGGATTTCTAGTCGTGAAAAGACTCTAAGTCTTTCTTATTTATAGACTTCTACTTCTTCCTTATTTGAATCAGGAAAATACCAGGTCGCTAAGAAAAATTCTAATTTACTATGGTTTGGGTTCTAATTAGTGATAGAATCTCTATATATAGGACTTTTATAAATAAATAATTTATCAAAATTAGTGAATTATTTACCTTTTTATAAGTCCATAATTAAATTAATTTTTCGCTATAATGTTTGTTATCAAATGAGGTACACGGTTTGATCACGCGCAAAGCGCGTACAACAAGACTAGTACTGTATTAAAAGCGTGAAGACCCTTAGAAATATTGTTTGAACTTTTTGTCCTTCATTAAAAGACTCTACTTTAGATAAAATTGGCTTTTCACCATTTTTCTTTAAATTTTTATTTAATTATATTTATAATATTGACTTTTAAAATATATGGAAAGAAGTAATAAAATAAGGATTTCTAGCCATGGAAAGACTCTAAATCTTCCTTATTTATAGACTTCTACTTCTTTCTTATTTGAATCAAGAAAATACCTGGTCGCTAAGGAAAAATTCTAACTTACTATGGATTCTAATTAGTGATAGAATCTCTATATATAAGACCTTTATAAATAAATAATTATCAAAATTACTTTTGTAGTGAATTATTTATATTTTTATAAGTTCATAGTTAAATTAATTTTTTTTTCACTTTGCGCGTACAACAAGACTAGTATTCCTAATTATGTGATCGAGTCCAAGTAACCAATTAGAATAGTATAAAACAGATTTACATGACATGTAATACTAAATATTTAAAGAAAATAATTTCAATTTGCATGACTAAAATTTAAAAAACAAACAAATACCTTTATATATAACACATTCAAACTCATCGTTGTCTTATGACGCAAGGCAACACACCTCATATATATTAGTGAAAATTTCATAAATAGCTATGTAGTGAAACATAATGGCCTAAAATAGCTAAAGTTTACAAAATTACGTTTTATAGCTATGACCATCAAATTTTTTTTTGTATAATACCGAATTTAAAGAAAACTTATACAAATTAAGCAGAAGTTGTTTAATGGTTATTTCCTTTAATTTCGCTACAAAAATAAAGGAAATTGTTCCTTAATTAATGGTAGCTGAATCTAATCAGTCATACTTATCAAATATGACTCTTCCTCTCTAAAAATACCTTGATTTTTCTGATATGCGCTAGATCCAAGAGAAGATAACAACATTTTCAGATTAGTAGACGGTAAAAACTAGTGAGTTAAAAAATAGCGATGTAACTGTATACGTTTGCTCATCAAGAAAATGATATTATACCAATTATTCTTCTTGTTCTATTGAAATACATATAAAAATTTGTATTTCAGAATTTGTTGCTCTGTAAACTGTATATGATTTCTTTGATAAACGTTGTCACTCTCATGTATATGATTTCTTTCATTTTTTTAAATTTGGTAACTGGTGTTTATTCGATGAACGAATCCAGAAAATAGTAGTTCATTTTATATTAAAAAATTATATATTGTTATATCTGGATATCATATGCATTGTTAAGTTTTTCCCACACAAAATGTAGATATGTGATTATTGTTTTTGTATATGTTGACATATACACTTAGATTTTGCTAAAAAATGTTAGTATTGATATAAGTATATGTATACATATAAGTGTTTGTACTTTTTTTTTTTTGTATATGTTGACATATACACTTAGATTTTGCTAAAAAAATGTTAGCATTGATATAAGTATATGTATACATATAAGTGTTTGTCTATATGAAAAGACTACAATTACTGTTTGTGATATAAATAT
>JBCEWC010010637.1:0-17446 GCA_038996855.1 Solanum aculeatissimum
ACTCGGTTTTCTTGATACGAGCTGGCAGTTCTGGAGTACAACTGCTGCATTACCAAATATGAAATCAACAGTACCTGCAGAGAGACAGATTCAAGATTTTTAACTTTCAAAATTTGTTATGTTAGAAATACTGAGTTCAATCGAATGCAACGAGTACCTGTCACGTAGGAATCCCGATAGAATTGCCTCTGAGAATGTGTGTATAGGGTGTCTTGATAAGCATCTATACGACAACGATTAATGACAGACAAATCAGCTCCAACTCGAAGTGCAACTGCTTGGTGTTTCTCTGGTCCTGCTGTGTTCTGTATGCATATGTCCTGTAGTATAACTCCTTGGCCAACTGCAGCTGCAACAGGATGAAAATGCACTAGTATATATAACACTTGTTCACTAATCAAGATATGAACTACAAATAACACAACACTTAAAACTAGTTCATGATGGGAAGATAATAAAGATCATCTAAGGAGGCAAATAAACTACATCCCAACCAGCGGTAGAGCTAGGATTTTCACTGAGGGGATTCAAAATCTGAAGAAGTAAACACACGAATTAACTAAGGGGGTTCAACATCTACTCTATATATACACTAAGTGACTGTTTTCCGTCTATTTAAGTTTTGGTGGACAAAGTTACACTGTGCTTAAATTGGTGTGAGACACAGTCAGGGTGAGAGCAAGCTGACACGAACACCACAGTTATAAGAATAGACTGATGAATTGAAAACTTACCAAGAGTGGCAGAGCGGAAAGTGGTTGATCCATCAACAACATTAAGGCTACCAGTTATGATGGTTGAATTCATTCCATCACCAACAATCATCAAGTTCATTTTCTTCTTAGTCACCTCAACATTCTCTTTATAAACTCCCTTCTTTACATAAATCACATACCGTGTCTTACTCTTATCTGGTGCTGCAGCAACTGCTTCACCAAGTGTTTGATAATCCCCTGATTCAACTTGTGCCACAACTACATCTGCCTTTATGTCCTTACCCGAACGCTCCATCAGCTTCCTATCCCTCGAACTCACCCAAGATGGCCATTTCTCTAAAACAGGCCTCAAAACATCCTCATTCTGAGTTGTTACAGACGCAAGCATCGCCAATGCTACCTTAGCTCTCGAGACCAGCTCATCAAGAACTGTTCCATGTTTAGTACTGAACGAATCAAGCTCATCTAAGCATGTAATGTGGTTAGTGAGCACACCACTTAGCCAAATTTGCGCATTGGCATGCCCCAAACGACTTCTTTTATCAAGTGCTGCAATTGAATCAGATACTAAATCAATTGACAGATCAAGAAGCTCAAGACAATCAGTTAAAGCTCCTTCTTGATGAATGTCATTAGCTTGATTCTTGAACTTGTGAACCACTGGAATTGCATTGTTCATTTGATGAACATATTTAACTAAATATTTCTGCAGAACTGTTAGTCCATCAGAATCTGATGTGACAATTCCATTGGACAGTAAGTCAGAGACATAACTGAGGCAGAGCTGGGAATCTTGTGCAGCATTACATAGATTAGAATGTTTAACCTCAAATTGGCTTGGAGCAAATAAAAGCACAACTAAGAAGAGAGTAAAACAGAGAGTTATGACAAAACTGAGGAACTTGAAGCTGATTATGGAATTTTGTTTATGTGTTTTTGTTAACAGAGTTTGATGAGGAGTAGCCATTTTTAGAAGTTTGTAACTCTTGTGATGTGTAAGATGTTTTGAAACACTCACTTACTATAAATACTTAGTTTATATACTCGCTCCGTCCATCTTTACTCGTCCACTATATTATTTTGGATGTCCAATAATACTTATCGATTATGAAATCAATAGATAATTTTGCATTTAGTTCCTAATTTACCCTTATCATTAATTATAATTATTTTCCTGTTACATTTTTCTAGACACTGTCTTTATTATGTTCAAAGGATGAGTCAATAGGAAACAAGTAAAAATGACAGAGCTTCATTACGGGATAAAATAAAAAGTTTAAAGTTACATTGTTACTTTATATAGAAGGGCGACAACTTTTATAAAATTGACAAAAAGGATAAAACTGTCACATAAATTGTGACAGATTGAGTATATATTGAGATATTTTAGGTGATTCGCCTATTTAAATAATGAATGCTTGAGCGTTTAAATAAAGAATGTGTCTTTGTGTGGTTAAATTCTCAACCATAACATATCATAATTTGAGCGTCTAAATGAAGAAAGCATTTTCCGTTAGGAATTTTATTTATTCCGAAACTCCATACTGAATATCTTTCAATAAAATAAAATCATTCAATTCATCTTATCATATTCCTCGAAAAACTATCTATGGTGGAAAATTGGATACATGGTGTTGTTGGTGATGACTCAGTACTCAATACTCACAAATATCTCTGTCATTATCCTATCTTTAATCTTCATTGGTGGAGTAGAAGCTATGATATAGAGGTCTAGCCATCAATGTGATAAAATTGACAAAAGAGATAAAATTTATATGACTTAACTACTATGTAGTAAGTGGGTGAACAACTAAAGTAGTGCTTTGAACTATCTAGATCACTAGAAATTGTGTTTGTGGGATTTTCTTGGAGTTATTTAGCTGGTTTCATCGGTTCACGTGAATTTATATTTTTCTTTTTAATTATATATATTAGTGTTATATTTATTTAAAAACTACTTAAATATTAATATGTGAATGTTAGAGGTGGGCATTTGGTTCTTTGGTTCGGTTTGAGCAAATTTCAATTCAATTCTTCGGTTTTAAAAAAGTGTGCACCATATACCGAATTGAAATAATTCGGTTCGATTCAATTTTATTCGGTGTTTTTAAAATGATTTTTCGGTGAGAACTAATAAAAAATAAAATGAGAACAAAAAAAGTATAATACACTTGAAAACTTAAAATCATGTTAAGTGATGATTTGCCCCCGTAGAACATTTATTGTGCTTAAAAAATAATATTTATCTTTGTCAAGAACTTGTACCTCCAACTATTGCTTGAGGAAAACAAGCACGGAGATGAATTCCGTTACATGACATAAATCGGCAAAAATATATTTGAATTTCTCTTGGAAAATAATATTTCAAGTTAACTATACGAATTATAAATTTGTTGCTACTTTGACTTATTTCATTAATGATTTAATTGCTAATTGATTTATATATATACATAATTTTATTTTTTCTGTTTAATATATATATATATATATATATAATTTTTTCATTTTAAAAAAAATAAAAGTTTGGTTCTTTGGTGCATCGAAGTTTCGAGACCCCAACACCGAATCGTCGAACTTTTGAAAAAAGAACATCAATACCGAACCGAAGAACCGAGACCGAAGAATCAAATTAGTTTGGTCCGATTCGATTTTTTGATATTTATGTCCACCCCTAATGAACTACACTAAAAGTATCATATAATGAGATGATAATTAATGGGGTGAAATCTATCGAATTTGTATTTTAAATTCACTTTTTTCGTAATAGTGCACTCATTTTTTTAAAATTTTGAATACACCTGTGCTTGAAGTGTGATTATTAAGATGGATTGGTCTATTTATTCTTAATTAAAGATTTTAAATTTAAATTTTGAAATAAAAAATTGTTTAATAGAAAGTGATTCTCTCCTTAATGAATTTGAAAATTCAAAGTTCAGACAAACAGAGAGGCGGAGCTACATTATCTTGAGGGGATTCATTCAAATTTCTTTCAATGTAAAATTATATTATTTATATATGATTAAAATAATTTTTATATATATAACGTAGATATCAAATCCTTTTTTTCACTAATTTATCTATCTATCTATTTATTTGTTCAAATTTTAAAATACATTAATAAAAATTCTGACTCACCTCTAAATTCATACAACCTAGACAAAGGTATCATGAAAGAACAAAAATGGCAACAAAGCTCAGTGGAGACCCATATGTACAATCTTTATTTCAGCTAAATTCATTATGATATTTAGAGTGGGTTGAGGGGCCCTAAAGGTTATACAATAATAGCCTTATATAATGATATTTTTCAATTACAATTTTTTAATTTTTTTTTTGTGTGTTCACAATGTGCAAATTCTAGATATGTAATTTTAAAAATAATAATAATAATATCTTTTTTGGAATTTAAAATAACTCAAAAATCAAGATTTTTAATTGAGAAATTAGATACTTCAATTGACATATCTAGAACTCTCTTGTTGATGGCAAACATATTAAATCAACCATTTGTAAGATACTAGTTACGAAAATTTCGTGCAATGGCTTAATATTTATTTATAAATTTATTTTTTAAATAATATGGAATCATCTCATTAAATGTATAATAAATATTTAATATATATTATTAATATTGATAAATTTTAAGTAATAATAATTAAATAATTTTAAATTTTTATTCCAAAATAAATTGTGATGTGTGTGTGGTAGTAAATGATATCATTATTTTGTGCAAATCTATTATAAAAAGGTCCATCTAGTTTTACTTCATAAATTTAAAAAATAATTTTAAATTTTTTATGAAAAACGAGTTATATGGTAATAAATCAACTCAGTAAATAAATATTATTAATAGTAATCAATTTTAAACAACATTTGATTAAATGATATTAAATATTTTTTGTAGAACAAATTATACACATTTGTGTGATCATAAATCATCTCATTTATTTTTTTTCTCAAAAATCTAATGTATGGAGACTTATTAGAATGTCCATAATAAAAGTACTTTTCTTCTTTGATCGTAATTTTTTACTCGTAGCAAGTTACAAACTTTGAAACAAATATCAATAATATTCAAAATAATAATGTTATAACTTAAAAATATGAATTTAATTTTGAAGAAATTATATACTAATTAAATTAAATAGAACTAAAAAAATATACACTAGCTCAAAAAATAAATCTACTATGAAATCTCATAAATAAGGTCTGAAAAGGAGAGGTTGTGAGCCCAAAAAGCATATTAGAAAGCAAATCTAATCATGAAAAATAGGTAAAGTTGAATTATTTACGATGTATTACCTCCTTTTAGGTCACTTTTTTAATTATTTTCAAATCAATCCAAAGACTAAATTTAGCATTTGAGAGTAATTGGATGTATTATTATTTCAGGAATGGTAAAATTAAGTATAATTTAGTAGAATAATTATTGGTAACCAAAAAAATGGTCATTAATGCAAAGACATCTACTTTTACCATTTGAACAAAAGCCCAAGAGAAGTGAGAAAGAAAAGGTCTAGGCCCAATCACAATGTTCATTCACATGGGCCATGGCTTCTTCCATGAGGCCCAAACCACATCAAGTGTTAAAACAAAGCCTAAAAGGCCCATAGGATTATTCAACCACCAAAACTACAATCTACCACTTTTTTTTCACATAAAAAGTTTTGAAAAAGAAGAATTGACATGAAACAGCCAAAGATGCATCTTGCAGATTTTTATTCATCCCCAACTAGCCAATTTATCTCCACCACACAACCATGCTCATCTAGGAAAAACTAATATTTCTCATATCCTTTCTTAGAAAAACTATAATTACATTCAAGCATCAGCAGTTTCAGCTTCATCAGCTGCAGCCATTATAAGCTCCGGGTGGATGCTTGTTTCTGCAGTTCCGTCGAGGGCGTTGGGTAAGCCCAACGCCCGTAGGGCAAGGTGCGCAGCCTTCTGCCCTGATATCATCATAGCTCCAAAAGTTGGACCCTGAACAATATAAACATGTCCAATTAGTTATACTTTAAAGATCAAACTAATTAGGATCGGCTATATGAATCATCTATATCTATTTCACTATATCAAGGCAAGCTAGGAGATTTCCCGATAGGCGCTTCCTACATCTTGTAGCCAGGGGCAGAGCATCTGAACCCCCCTTGGCTTCTTCGTGTGTTTATTCCATTATATTTTGAATTCAGTTTTAATGGTGCACAAGTATTTGAGTTTACTTACCATTCTTGGTGCTCCATCAATTTCAGCAACTTCCATCCCTGTGACAATCATTCCAGGTACAACTTCTCTGGTAAGTCTAACAATTGCGTCCTCAGCAGCGTTCATGTCCAAAGCTTTCATTCCAGGAACACTGTTAATCATGCCAATGCTCCTAAGCCTCTTAACACCAGTGGCACCCATGGGACCATCGTGGCCGCAGGAGCTGACCACAATCTTAGCCTCCATAACATTAGGGTCCATGCAGGATTGAGTGTCATGGTTCTGGGAAACCAAAGACCAGTTAGTGACAACGCCACCAACTCTTCCGTTCTTCACGATAAGGTCCTCTGTTGCAACAGCATTGAAGAGCTTCACATTTGGCCTGGCCAAAAGCTTGCTCATGATGGTTGAGGTGAACAAGGCAGCATGCTTGATGACCACGTAGTTGTCTTGCTCGTCGTAGTCAATGCCTAGCTCGTTCAAGAAAAGATGCGCTGGCTTACGCACGACCATAGCTGAGAAGAGTTGTCCGCCTAGCCAAGCACCTCCACCAGGGCTCACAGATTGCTCAAGGATGGCCACCTACAAATATAAAGTCAATTCATATAAACAACTTAATAAGTACAAATTAGAGAATATAACTATTGTGATCAACGACAATTATAGCAATTAGAACATCAAATCATGACTTCATTGTGATCGTGAATGACGTGTTACGCGTACCCGTCAGATCCAGGACGGGTTGTGTGTATTCAATTGAACTCGTTGTTATTAGCTCAACTTCAGCTTAATTAAGACATCTCAAAAGAAATCTGTGATACTTTTTTTTTCATTTTTTTTTTCACATTCACAAACATATAGGCAACTTCCCATTAAATATATAATTTGTCTAGTAAATGGTCCCACTCAAATCACAAATAAGCCTAAGGATAAAAGTGTCACATGATTTATGAGTACGAGTACAGTTGCAAATACTTCTAATAGGAAACCTGTGTCTTCTTTTGGGCAATAATCTATTGAAAACAACTTTTCTAACAGGTAAGGTCTTGCTCTACCAATTTACATGGCACCTATTCTTTTTAGTCCGTCCCAGAAAAGGCCATATTTCTATAACAAATTTCAAAAATCTTCATTTCGTTCTCCCGAATCACGTCAAGTCAAACAGTACACATAAATTGTCTACAGATGGAGTACAATCTGACGCCAGAACACAAATTTCAAAATTTCGGTCTCTCTGCTTTCAAATCTTAACTGACAAGCGTCCTGAGCATTGATCTAGCCTTACTCATGATGTATCAACACTAAATCGGATTCCCGTTTCAGACAAAAAGTCTGATATCTATGATGATTCCCAATTTTAACTGTATGTTAATTCAAAATCGAGATAACACTCATACAATTCAAATTCTGAATCCGTCAACTTAAATTTCTATACTTAAGTGTAAACAAAAAAAAAAACGGTATACCTGAACATCAGGGTTCTTACTGAGCTCATAAGCACAAGATAGACCAGCCGATCCAGCACCAACAACGACAACATCGGTATCAGCATAAGTAATCATATCCGTCATGTACCTACGCGTCATTTCCCTAGCAACAATCGATTCCTTAATCGGATTAAAACTGAAACTTCCAAGATCGTAAGGCGGAGGAGAAGCATTCGCAGACATAGAAATAGACATGCTCTGGTGAGTTGATTTCACGGGTTTCAATCTAGCTTGTGATGAAATTGGCACTCCATAGAAGGATGATTTGTGTGTGTCGAGAAAATTAGTCTTGGAAATAACAGAGGAAGCCAAGGTGGAAGCCATTGATGGATGGAGAAGGAGAGGTTGAAGAATTGGGTACTGGGAATTGGGATTAGGGCGAAGGTATTTGAGTGAGGAAGCGGAAGGGGAAGAGGAAGGATTTATATAGGCGAGCGACAAGTATGGAAAGTGATGAGAAAAATATCTGGCATAATTACAATTGTACATCTATCTGGCTAAGTAACACTTGTAAAGCATGCAGTACTCCCTTAGTCAGCCTCTTAAATTTATCAAAGATATTTTATTTAAATATTTGGATTTTTTATTTAGATACTGAAGAATAAAAATTAGAGAATAGGGTCAAAAATGTCTTTGTACTATTAGAAATGATAAAAAATGCATTTCGTTTATATTTTGGATCATTTATGCCTTGTACTATCATAAATGGGTCAAAAACATTCTAATACTAACGAAAATAGGTAAAACGATTCTCCTTTACAAATAAATTAATTATTTATTTTATTTTTAAACACATGATTTTTTTTAATTAGTAAATATTTATCCTACTTCAATTCGAGAAAAAAAATATTTTTTTTTGTTTTACTATAATAGCTATTTTTATTGTTATCTAAATAAAAATTAATTTTTGGTTTACTATAATCTTATATTTATGACATATATTATTTGTTACAGGTGTACGATGTTCTATTTTAATTGATAAAATGAGATTAAGAAAAAATTTATTTTCTTACATTTTTATTAGATAATGTGATTTTAAAATAAGAAAAAAAATATTTTTGTTAGGAGCACAATATGTTTGACCCATTTGGTAACAATAAGGATATTTTTGAACCAAAGTATAAATCAGGAGCATTTTTTACCTTTTTTCGTTAGTATCAAGGCATTTTTGACATAATACAAGGGCATAAATGACCCAAAGTATAAACAAATGACATTTTTCATCATTTATGATAGCAAAGAACATTTTTGACCCTTTTCCCTAAAAATTATATGTGTTTTCATTTATTTATCTATCGTAAAGTCAAAATTTTGACCAAGAATGTACGAACTTTCTTTTCAATTATGTTAAAAGTGTTCATAAAATTAAATATACACTCATTATAAGTAATATTTAACGTTTGTATACAACATAATTTTACAGTAAAAAATAAATATACATCGAGTCATCCTTCGTTTGAGGTGACTCCATCCCATGCATATGAATATTTCTTACGTTCCTAGACACGGATAATAGAATTACACTAGATATGTTTCGTTTTTCTTTTTTCGAAAAACTTTTAATAAATTTTGAGAGGGATAGAATTTGAAGGGCCTTAATCGATGATACAGTAAATCTGGCCCACTTCTTCTGCAAGTGGTTTCGAAATATTGGGCTTTTTGATATATCAAAGTGGAGGGCCCAGTTTTAATTGGACTCTTTTGAAAGAAAGTATCTTGATTTTTAACAATTTCTTGTCCTAGGAATATATATTTTATTTATATATATTGTAAGTAATAAAAAAAATAATTATTAGTCCTAGAATGTAATTGTTATTAAATTTTATTTTTTGAAATAAAAAACATAAAATCCAAAATTTAATTTTTGATAAGTTTAAAAGTAGTTTTATAATATTGAAGATTGTATAAAAGCAAAGAGGAGTATAACAATTAATTTAAACTATCTTGATCTTATTATATATGTCTACAATAATCTTATTAAGCATGAGATGGATGCTCGCGATCAAGATAATAATTTTAATTTTAACCATCTATGATTCTCTCGAGGTATTCAAAAGTTGTCTCGATTAGTGACAGTCCGAAGCAAAATGATGTAATAGTGAATGTTTTCTATTGTAAGTGGTAGAAGTCGAATTAAAGGGTACATTGAAATCTCATCGTAGAAGAATTACATCATTATATATAATAAATCTTCAACCTCTGCTTGGTAAAAAATCGTAACCTATTTAATTTGGCTGATATATTTTTATGGTTTAACTAATATAAGTAGGTTATTTTAATTTTCATTAATATTTCACAACACGATAATTAAAATGAAACAATAATATACTCAATGAAATTTCACGAGTGGGTCTAAAAAAGATAAAATATACACAGACCTTACCACTACCTCATAGAGATAGAGAGATTGTTACCGAGAAACCCTGATGCGAGGGTTTTTTTTTTTTTTTTTTTTTTTTTGTGTGTGTGTGTGTGTGATTCAATAGTCCTTTCTAGTCTTTTCATGCTTTTTTTGGTTGGGCCTTCTTTGATTACCATTTTGTGAGGTTGTTAGGAGTGAAAAGGACCTTTGCTATTTTAGAAATAAAATATCTCCCTCCACCACATTTAACAAACATCTATTGAGGAAAGTACTATTTTTGTTTTTACTCATAATCAAACACACAATTTAAAATTTATGCAATTTCATAAAAGTCGAGGATCTATCAAAAATATTTCTTTTTTAAAATATGAATAAAGTTTACATATGTATTACCCTCTCAAATCTCATGTATGAGTTTTTATTGAATTTGTTGTGTTATAATATATTAATTATGTAATGTTCTAAGTTGCAAATCATAAATCGCATTAACATTATACTTGAAAATTTTACCTCCTAACCACACTTATGTAGAATTTAACATCTACAAAACTCACCTTCAGATCAACTGCTAAATGCAGTGACAGATCCATAAATTTTGTATCATGGATGTTCAATTATTTTTAGTTTGAAATTTGCTACATAGAGTAAGTGCTCTGTTAATATTTTCGTACATAAATAATAGTGTTTGTCAGAGATGGCAATGAGTATTTAAGCACCCATGATGGCCTATCTACATCCTCCACTGACTAAATGACCAAATTCACTATCAAATACTTTTAATATAATTTTTATAAATACATTGAGTTCACGTGAACCTGCATACCAACCTCATCTCTAGTAGTAAAAAATACTACTATAACCATTTTGTAAAAAGAGTTGCTTTCTAAAAGCACTTGACTACACAACAATTATTATTACACTTCACTATCATTTCCTCTTTTCATATCTTTCCAAAGTAAAGTGGCTAGCATTATTTATTTTTAAAATTAAGAGCATCATCATTATTATTAGTTGCAATAATGGATTGAACAAATTGGTGGTCGACAATAACTTTGTTGGGATCTTTAGGAGATATTTCCCATTTAAACAGTCACTATGATGTGGATATGGAGGGAAAAGGGGTATCCACTGAACAAAAAGGAAAATACTAGTTTCACTGTGTCATGGAATATGCCCAAGGATATAGTAAAATCTCCTAATACAGTGAAAAAAATGCTTTCGTCGTTGTGGAATAAAAAATAACAACCTCTATAAAACGCTAAATTAGCTTATCGACTTCCAAAATAGTACTACAAGAATCTGTACTTAACAATTTCTTTGACATATTCAGTATTCTGCCATTTTAGTCTTTTATTGTCCTGTAATAGCTACCCCTGAGGAGCCCAAAATGGCAAGCGCATGTGTAGCGTACTTCCCCTGAATCTTATTTTAAGTGAGTGCTAATTCGACAGGTAGTAGAGACAAATTTAAGCGAAAAGATAATAAACAGATCAAGACCCAACATAACCCAACTCGAATTTGCTTGAATGAATTGAGTAATAGATTATAGAATAATTTTTATAATTTTTTTAATTTTATTTATTCTTTTTTAATATTTTAATACTTAATTAAATTATATTTTCTCTATTCTGACTAAGGTTGCATACCAACCCAATTTTCAATAGGTTGAAACGAGGTGAGTTGAGATTAATTGAACTAATAATAACCCGCACAAACTCCAACAAGTTGAGCAGTTTAATTTCGTCGCCCCCAATTAAAATGTCGAATGGAACTTAAAACTGTTTGGTACGTAGAAAAATGTTTTGCCTGAAATATATCTTCCTCCATACACCAAACACATCCTCTTCTGTTGTCTCAAATATGTGAACAGGAGAGAGATGTCTTATGGCATGACACTTCAGGGGGTGCTGACGCCCTATTGTTTCTTGTGAACTCTTTAAGCTATATCTATAGAGTACAAAGAATGTTATCAGATAATCAGCAGTAGCCCTCCTACTCACCTCCGCTCAAATACTGGGCTTTCGTCCACAGGATATGAACCACGATGTGCCTAATCCATCATGCACTAGACTAAAGAAATGGAGCTAAAGTAGTTAAAAGATTGAATGACCACAATAATGGCCTTTCAAGAACCAGCAAATCAAGAATGACCCCAAACGATAAAAATGGCATTGAAGCATGCGAACCAGAACTGCTGCATATGCAGTAAATTCTAAGAGGCGCTAAAGCGATCAGCAACCCCCCAAAACGACAAGGATCATGTCTCTTGAACACTCAATTATATCATCAATGGTTCGCAAACTGCTTGCAAATGTAACACACCTCATATTCAAACGGAACATAGAGAAACAAATATAGTGTTTATATCAAACCAGCAGAAAGTAAACACTAGCAAGTTCAGGGGAACTGAGTTTGGATAGCATATCTCTGGCACTGACATAACAAGTATGATAACTGTGGCTGTGGCTGAGGCTGACGAGAGCAATCAGAAACCATGAATTTTGATGTGCTCTTTCTTCACGATACCAGCCTGCTTCCACAAAATTCAAAAAGAAGAAATTAGCAATTAAGTACTACTACAACAACTGAACAGAGGAAGTCCAGCAAGATATCAATCAAGTCAAGCTACAGAATTAGTAGTGTTAGTTTTGTCACTGCCTGTTCTATCTCCCCGCCCCTGATTAGTAAATCTTCAACAAATGAGTCCAATACGTATAAACCCAATATCGAAAGGAATAGTTAACCAAAAGAGTGTTTTTGTTTAATGAGCAGCAAAGCCTATTACCAAGCCACTTCAGTTCAAAAGACACGATTCAGGAGTGACAGAAGTAGTTCACACAAAAATGCATGAAAAAAGATTTTATTTTTTAAGCATCTACATATCATAGCAAGATAACTTAATATTGAACAAGCAAAAAAGACATGCTCAAACTGCACCACACTCACCTGGACAAGAAATGTAGAAACGTTCTTCCGCTGATCACCCTGAAGTTGAATAACCTTCATAAACAACAAAATACATAGATTAGTCATAGAACTTGCAATTACAGAGACGGACACTAGAATGCGATACAAACCTGGCCTAATTCAGGATCCTGAACGACGGTACCATTGCAGCAGAACTCTTTCTTGAGATCCTTCAGTATCTTGTTGTAGCTGAATTCTTTCTTCAACCCTTGCACAGTTGTCAGGCTTTTCCTACCATTCCTTTGTTGTATACGGATGTGCACGTAATCTTTTGACCCAGCACCAGAGTTATCAGCATTTGCCTCGGCAAAGGGATCTATATAGCATAAGAAAGCACCAAAACTGGTCAGCTATAGAAGATAAGAAGCATATAATTCATGTCTTCTGAACTAACATATGCTCTCTTCCCAACCCTTTTTTTCTTTGCATCTAAACTATTACATCTACAAAACATAAACCCTAACTATTTAACATTCAACTGAAACCGATTTACTGATCTGATAAGACACGGGAAATATACGAAATTGCACTATAAGAGAATGTGATTTAAGGAGGCCCATACCAAAAGCGGTAGGAATTTGGATGTCGAGATCAGACATGAAACTTGGCTGAGAGTAGAAGACAACCGGAGCACACAAATCTCGAAAGTTGGATGCTCAGACCTACGCAGATGAAAAAGAGTTCAGCAGCTATTACAACAAGAACAATAAACAAGAAATCAAGTTCCACCCTCAAGTAGTAATATCCATCAACATAGACTCTGTTATCATTTTGCATACATTTCATAACAAAAAGTGATCCAAATATTCCTTATATTGTAAGCAAGCAGTTATATCAAATTATCATACACAAACCAGCACACCCAATCTTAAAAATAGGAAAATCAAAAGCCATATAAGACAAAAACTTGTACAGATGAAAGAAGCAGCCTTTGTTAGCAACGAGAGTTGGAAAAGCAAACCACCAAAACAAAAGGTTAGCTAAGCATCAGATACTGAATTTTATCAGTAATTACCAACACAGTACCAAAGTCCTGCAGAAAATTCTGATATGTGTCACCAATACAATACACGAGAAACAGGGTTTGTTTTTTATTTTCCGTGTCGCAAGTACAATAGAAAGAGGGACACATGTCTTTTAGTATAAAGAGCAACAAAAGGCAGAATCAACTGTTATCAGCCAATCCAATATCTAACCAAAAACAGAGAGCAAAAAAAGTGGAGAACCAATACAGAAATTAATTCATCAGAAAAATAAATCCTTCTCCACTAACAGGCAAGTAGTCTTACACACGTCCTTGTTCCCCAAACAACCAAATAGGCTAAAATGTAAAAAAGCAGATTTACTATAATAAGCATAAAAATTAGCATACAAACTTCCAAAGTGATATCAAAATCCTTAGAGAAAACACAGCTCGAACTCAGCAAGAGAACACAAACCCAAAATAAAATATCACCAAGCATCAGAAATGGACAACTCTACTATAGAACTCCTAACTGATTCCAATTGTTTGCGAAATACAACCAGACTACTGCAACAGGAAACAACCAAAAAGAAAAAAGCTCTAAACTTGCATCAGAAAAAGTTCATAGCTCTAGAGGAACAACTTCTAGAACGAACCAATCCACAAACAACAATACAAAAGCTTCATAAGTACCAAAAGTTCACAACTTTAGTGTAAAATTTCATATAAGGGTTCCAGTTGCTATGAATATACAACTAGACAATTCAATAAGCATCATAACAGCGAGCAGAGAACAACCAGAGCACCAAAGATTCAAATCCCAACAAAGACAAAACACTAGGTAATTCTTCCTATTTATCCATCCATGCCTTGGTAGACAGAGTTATCCGATATTTCTTACTGGTGGACAAAAGCCAACCCAAACAATATGGCCATCATAAAAATCCAATCTTTATCACTAAGCATCATAAATCAACAACTCTAGCCTAAAATCCCCCAATTCTTGGAATAAAAATCCGATCTTTACCACTAAGCATCATAAATCAACAACTCTATCCTGTACTCCTCCAAATTCCCTCAATTCTTGGAATAAAAATCCGATCTTTATCACTAAGCATCATAAATCAACAACTCTACCCTGCAATTCCCCAAATTCCACCATTTCTTGGAATAAAAATCTAATCTTTATCACAAAAATAAGTACTAGACAAATAAACAAAAGCTAATTCACCGGATCTGAAGATTTACAAGCAAGAAAAACAAGTGGGGATTGAAGATTTACCTGATCCGAAGGTTAGGGTTTGGAAGATTGAAGACTGTGGCAATAGAGCAGACCCCAAAATCCGGATAAGTCTTGAGCAAAACACAGAAAAGTCAGTGCACAGAAGAGAAAAAAACAAAATTTTAATGTGAAATCAGCTTTAAAGATATGCTTGTCGGTTTAAAATGGAAGGAGAGAGCCACGATACCCTGTGTGATGGACCAGCATAGGCCCGTGGACCGTCAAATTACTGTCTAGTCCTTGATCCGTTCCATTACTCCAATTTGGCCCTTCAAAGATATATTTGTGTCAAAAATGGTCCACAAAACTCTCGATTTATTAAGATGACTGTCTATTCAATATATACATTTTTTTTATGTGCAATAGTGTTACAAAAAATATTGAAATTCAAAATTTTCTTCACTTTCTTAAGTTTCGTGTCAAATCAAAATCAGAGAAAGTGTGTATATATTCATTATATCCGATTTAGCTCATATTTTGTGTATAAACGAAAACTTTTTATGTACTATTTACTAGTTTGACACATTATGTATGGTATTTTTTCGGGTTATAATTTTATATAATATTTTATATATATTATGTTATATGTCTTTAAAAATTTCAAATTTGTTCATAAGTCGTTTACGCACATTTGTTTATAACGCATCTAAATTGATGATTTTGAATTGTATATTATATTTTCTCATCGGGTCACCAGAAATCAAAATATACATTAAAAAAAATAATTTGCTAGTTTCTCTTATTTATCGAAAAAAATTCTTTGATACAAGTAGAAATTGAGCAAGAGCGTGTCAATTAATAGTCAGCATCCTTCTCACGAGAAGATTTGCTCAAAGGATAAGCATCCTTCACCACTAATATTAAGAAAGTGGGTTCAAGTCAGCAAGAAAGCAAAAAGATCGATGAATCACATGAGCAATATCCGTTCGATAAATCTCAAATTTCAAGATGATAATGACTTGTATCTCATGTTTCTGATAACTGCAACAGGAAAGCAAGCCTGGATTGCATGTAAATACACTATCATCTTGTTTACTTGTACTTTCTAGGATTCTAACTTGATCTGATTATCATTTGTATCTTTACCTTTCTCCATCATGGAGTAAAAGCCATTGGTCTGTGAGTGTAATGAACAAACCAGCAGTGAACTCCATGAACCATTCTGTCATTGCACTCATTACAGAGCTCACAAGCGCAGGCCCTATGTCTATAAGAACACAAACACAGACAAGACGTTAGTTCTATTATTCAAGAGGCGCGAAAAATAAAGATCTTTAGCCAACCAAATGTATATAGCCAAGGTTCATGTAAAGCTCAGACAGCCATGACAACTAGTGATGTTAGCAGTGAACCAATTGTCTCTAAATTGTTAACAGATGGATATTATATTAGCTTATGTTCATGCCAATAAAAGACTAGAGATCCAAAAATCTATGCGCGCCTCTATTTGAACGAAAAAGATAGTGAAGACTAAAGTGATGTGCACATACCATGAATAGTAGCTAAATAGTATCTTTCCCTTGTTGGATCAACGAGGAATCACCCAGCTCCAATTGTGAGCAACTGTCAGCATGGCATCAACTTCATTCTGGGATAAGTACTATCTGAGCCTCATTCCGCTCAAATACCTCGTTAAGATCCAGAAATTTTGATTTGGAGACTCCATTCACGTTCTGATCAAGTTTGTCTAAAATGCAAGCAGTTCTTGTTATCAAATAGCCTTCAAACTGTCACAGGAAGACTTCCAGTCAGTAAAGTCTGCCTCAACGCGATTGATCACAGATTCATGTACATCCTGCCGAGATTGCAAAATATCCTAAATGGAAAAATAGATCAAAGATTTGAATAGTTGAGAACTTGAGTCTTGAAGACACAACATGGGAGCTCCACAACATTACTGAATCAAATCATAAGATGGCTCCTTCTCGTTACTCCGACTGCCTCTCTCCATTGTCCTAATTGAAAGCAAACCAGAAAAAACGGGGGTAATCATACAACACAATTTGACTGAGTTAAAGGAGGCACACCATTGGCTTGTTTGAATAAACGTAACAGGTGTAGGACAGTCCAGACAAGGTCTTCTGCAAGACATGCACTTGCTGGGAAATTAAAATTAGATAAGATATATGAAATTGCAGCATAAGACAGAGCAAGCTCTGAAAGGAAAAGATATGGGAAGAGAATTCGTTGGTTCCACTCCATGCAGCCATGTATATCTATCTGATCGCACTCCTGTATGCCCTTGAAACTTAGTGTAAAAATATAAGAGAAAAAGAAACAAGCCCAAGTCCTACCTTGAAAAATAGCGCTGCTTGAGCAGTTTAACCAGTCATCTCCAAATGTTGAGACCTTATATGTAATATGGCCTTCATCTTTGGCTTAAGACTTCTTTGGTCAAAGATTAGGTAAACCATAAATGTCAAATATTTGGTAGCCTACATTACTTGATATATTCACATTACA
>JBCEWC010010638.1:0-17446 GCA_038996855.1 Solanum aculeatissimum
TTCTGAAGGAAATATCCCAGCCCTGTGCTGACCAACAATCACTAACTCTACTCTCAGTGTCTCTACTGATTTGGAAAAGATCTGGAAATTGTACGAAACCTTAAGAGGTAATTCATCAATCCATCCATCATGCCAAAACTTTGTCTTGTGACCATTACCTATCTTAAGTGAGGTGATAGTAGAAGTGCAGAATTGTGAAAGAGGGATGGAGAACTAAACATTTCATACTTCATTTGAGTGCGGTCTTTGGAGGGATAATTAAAGGATCGGTTGCTTTCAGTAGCAAAGGCAACATCACTTTCAGGGCAAGAGATAGAAGCTGAATCTTGATTTGAAATCACAAGTGGGAGAGAGCACAGTAGAAACTACGATTCCCAGATTACAATATCATGAGCTAGAGCCAAAAGGAGATGACATCACAACCGATCCATAGGCCATAAGGAGTTCTTTGGGACAAAAAATTCAGGATTGAGGAGTGTGATTCTAAGGCCTAATTTAAATATTTTTACAAGAAAAACACATTACATGTGAACCAAATTCACTTCCCAAAATTCAGTCTCATTTTGTTACTATCATTGATCAACCAAAAAAAAGAAACACTTACATTAACCAAAAATTAAATTGAATAACCAACCCTTCGTCCATGGGGTGACATCAATAATTCTCTTTGAACCTCCTTGCATTCAGTTAAATCGGTAAACTCGTATCGAAGTCATTAAAAAGTATGAACAACAATAGAATGTGCATATTATGTTTTACAAACGTGGTCAGGCTGCTATAAAAACTGCACTGCCCAAGTTAACGAATGTATTTGTACTTGGACATGTTCTGGTCATTGCCAATAGCCAAAACCTAATACGGAGCCTCATTAATCTAATTTTCATAAGCTAATTGCTGCGCAGTAAACAAGAGAAGAAGAGTTGAACATGATTTATTTGTCCTTGGATACGATGTAGTTATTGCCAATGGACATAATCTAATAAGGGGACTCATAAATCTAATTTTCATAAACAAAGCAGGGTTCTAAACAAGAGAAAATTAACCATAAATTCCCAGAAGTCCTAACTACTGTTACCCACTAGTAGAGCAGAATATAGCAACCAAACGAGGAAACAGCCCAATCTTCACTATCATTCAACTCAAGATATATACCAAAAGTAAAAGTGAAGTTAAGAGCAGACAGAAATTTGAGGAGACAAATAGCATATAAAAATAAAATATAGTAAAATACGAGGAAAGGAGAGATCTAGTTATGACTTAATGAATTGAAGAAAATGTACTTATAGGTGCCAACTACGACATTTATAATACCTGTCCTGCGTGGAACACTAATACATATTTACGCTAGTCTGTTGTGACTAACTCCAATCTGACTGTTGAAGTGTGTGACCATCCAATCTAAAAACTTAAGCTATTAGAGAGAGCACACTTTAATCTACATAATTATGTCTTCAACAAGCCCCTCTCACATGCGAGCCTGATGTAAAAAGCATGTGGCAATTCTTTATTGATGACTACGGGTGACGATGAGACTTGAACTCGGGACTCTCTATCTGCTCTATATTGAATTGTGTGACCATCTCATTTAAAAGCATAAGCTATTAGAGGGAGCACATTTTTATTTACTTAGTTATGTCTTCAACAAATATGTTCTAGGAGTCCAACACTAAGACTATCCTTATAACTGAGAAATCCCCAAGGACCAACTCGTACACGATCAAAATTTGGTGGATAATGACGAAACATTGAACTCCAACGGAGCGTTCTGCCTTAGAGAGAACGCCACTAAAACCCATATAAGCAATACAATCACTTCAAGCTAAAGAGGCCAACCATATTATTTTCGGGGAGGTTCAGAAGAAAGAAATCTTACTAACCTTTCAGGTTTCAGTACAGGAATTCTGACAAGCGATCCAAAACGGTCAATAAGCTCACTCTCGAACTCCTGACGGCTCTGAGTGGAAGTGTACCAGCAGAATCAGACACAGATGACTCATATATTTACTTTTTGTGACTACAAAATACAGGATGAAGAACTCAGATAATCTTGTTAGCAGAATAAGTCTTTGTACCTTTCCATCATAAAGGTGATAAAACATAAGCATCACATATCCAGCATTTGCAGATGACTTGTCAAGCTTTCCCTTCAGCATCAAGCAGAAAAGAGAGGACTTAAGGCATCAATATCAAAGTTGAATGGAGTAACTGGGTGAAGAGCATTTAACAAGGATGGAGTAACGTAAAGAATTAATTACCGGATGATTAACACGGTGAAGTACTCGGAATATAAAAACCGCAAGTGCATCAATAGAGAATGGATTGATTTCAGTTCCTGCATGATTAGTCACACAATAACTAAGATCCCCATATAGTGCACACATAGATGAGTATGACTCAAGAAAAAAGTAAATGAACTTTCTAACAAGCAAATCCTAGTTTTACTACCACTAACAACATCGCGGACCATAACAAAAGGTAATGTCAAACATCATTTATGCAAGCACCATGAAGCATATTAGCCTACAACTATTCTCCAAGAAACAAAAGCATATAACAAGATGATACAGAGCTTCACCACTCTAAGTAAAAGATAACACAACTGCAAGGCCAAGAATGTGGGTGGGAAGTCTCTGTCTCATCTCCAAGGAACAAAAGCACATACAAGATAATGAGGGTTCATCACTATAAGTTAAACAGACGAGACACATGTAAAGTAAGAGTTCCACCTGAATCAGACATAATTTTCGCATCAGCAAAAAACAAGAATTGTCAATAACACAATCCACATAATAAGAAAAGCAAAACGAAGCCACTGGATGAACTACCAAATCAATTGCCCCAGTTTTTCATTAAAGCAAACTTGCATGAGAAGCAGCATAACAAATTATCAAAATCCATGTTGCTCCAACTCTCCAAAACAGCTGCGGCACCTGTGTCAGATCCTCCAAAATGCACTACTTTTGTTGGATCCAACACGCACCCCGCTCATTTTTGAAAAGTCTAAGCATCATAGATCAAAACAGAAACTAAAAGGAACTATCTGAAGACCTTCTGAATCAGGTATAACTGGAATAGCAGATGCTTTGGTGCTTAGGCACATGTTCTCAATCTGCAAAGATGAGAATAAAACCCAGTGAGGCAATGAAGCACTAGAACTACATCAGAGACGAAATAACCTTAAACTCAAGTTCCTTATATGCATTCCACATCACTCTAAAACTAGAGATGCACTCTGTGGCATTATAAGAAGTAGTACGCAAAGTACAGAGAACTGATGCTACAAATAGACTGTTTAATATCAAGATCTAAAACACTACCATTGCTCTTATACTAATTCGGAACTGAAAACCTCAAAAAGGGTTGTCTATGAAAAATTGCATCAGAGAATGTGTACTACTCAGGGAACAGTTTAGCAAATACAAAAACTTACTTGTGTCCATACTTCCTCATTAGGTGCATTCTTGTCAGCAAGCATGATCGAGTAAGGTTTTCTTCGACGTTCATCAGCAACTTTTTGCCAATATCTACCTATTCATTTGATTGACATACAGAGATCAAACTTTATTATCTGAGAGAAAGTTAAGTTTTCAAGCAAGGAAAAGAGGCAGATTATTACTCTCTCCGTTTCAATTAAGGTATCTTAGTTTGACCAGGCACATAATTTAGGAAAACAATGGAGACTTTTGAATTTTGTCGTCTTAAACTAAAGATGTGTGCATTAAACCAAAATTCCTTTGAATCTTGTGAACAATCCATGTAGAATGTTGGAATCAGAGAGGTACCAAACACAAAAAGAGGCATTCTTTTTTGAACAAACTAAAAATAAAACTAACACACCTAGATTGAAACGAAGGGAATATAGAAGTTTCAGGTGTCAGATGTTTGTGGCAAGAAAGAAAATGATGGCAGTGCATTAAGTTCTAAGTTGAACTTTTTCAATTTGGTTCCAAACTGTATCAAAAGAGCAAATGCTCGTCAGAACAACTAATTGATACTCCCTGTCCCAATAATATACAGAACTCCTTACGTTATGGGATGTCCAAAAATGCTCAACACCATTCTATTCCTATACAACTTCTAAGAATTCAATTTCATTAAACTATTCAATTCTATTCAATTTATAGAAAATTTCATGTGGTTGTCTTCTATCAAATAACTTCCAACTATTACTTTTATGATATTCTTCCACTATTACTGCTCCAATATACAAGGCAAATTTAGATCCTAAATCCTGTGCTTGTCAAACACCATCATGCAGGACGAGACGAAGTGAGTACGTGATATGCCAACAACCTCCTAAAGGCACAAGAAACATGGGCATGCAAAATAAAATTCCTTTATAAATTAGGAACATACAAAAAGACGTTGAAAAGCACCTCATACCTTTGATAAGATCACCCATTAAACTGTTAAGTGGTCGATCATCTCCAAGCCCTCCTGGAGCATTCAGTATTTCCCTACAAAGTGCAGATTTAGCACAACCTGGTATTCCTGCAATTTAGCATTGCATATCAAAAAGAATTCTTACTTCAATAGTTGCAGGAGGTTCTAGAAGATGTTCATTACATATATAATACATAAAAGACTTCAAATATCATATACAATCTGAATATTCAAAACCAGTTCAACCTTACCTGGAAAGAAAATAATGAGACCCTCATTCTTTGCGACCATGTCTTTGGTGGAGATACTAGGGCTTGAAGGAGCAATATCTTTCGCTGGCTCGAGATCACCCTCTTCATCTTCTCCTTCAACAATAGCCATGAAATCTTCAACTTTGACAAAATTTCCAGCAGATCCTATCAAAGCATGATTTTGTGGACTACGCTTTGCATATTGTTCAAGGAAAGGCTCGGCTTCACTTAGGTATGTGGATGATGACAACGGTTTGTTCCCATATTTTCTGCGTATATATACTGCCCTGAAAAATTAGTTCTGGTAAGATGCTGCACTGGGAAGATAAAAGTGACTCATCGTAAAAATCATAAGTTCATTTAGTATTACCATTCATCAAGCATCTTGCTGAGTTCTCGTTGCTTGGCTGCTGAAGTATTCCAAATTTTCATTTGCCTAGATCGATCATATTGTTATAGAGATCAATATACGTTAGAATTTATCCTTGAGAATTGATAAGATAGCACAGCCAAAATATCATTCTCTCTTCTTGAGAGGAAATGTACTAGAAACATGTCTCATATTGTTATAGAGATCAATATACGTTAGAATTTATCCTTGAGAATTGATAAGACAGCACAGCCAAAATATCATTCTCTCTTCTTGAGAGGAAATGTACTAGAAACATGTCCTTGTATCACTGAATTAGGTAGGCCACAAAAACACAAGCTTGAGAATGTAAGAATAGAGACATTTGTTAGATAACCTCAAACTTTGGTAAAAAGAACAACTACTAAAAGAATATCAAGTTCTAGATTCAAAGTAGTTACAATAGCCAGACTGAACCTATAAGATCTCAAAACTAGAAATTCAATAATAATTTAATAGCCTAAAAGATTCAATGAATATATCACTTATCTTTTTATCAAGTGACTTTTAAAAACCATAATGTGAAGGCTGATCATGACAAATCATTATGAGCATCTCAGACAAATTAGATAATTCATTAGAACTGTAGCACTTCATTATATGACAACAAGCACCCCTTAAAAAAACAATTAAGATGTGGATGGAACAACTTATAATTATTGAATTATGTCAACTACAATGTAGCAGCTGCTCCCAAATTGAAATGCAACACAATGCATATAAAGGCAGTCAAGCACCAAGGACTTCAACTAGAACTTGTCCACTGAAGAAAAAAGGACCAACCACATAAACCTCACCTCAGGTAATAAGCCTTATACGCAGAAGGGCCTTCTTTGAAAAGAGTTGACAAGCCATTACGGATCAAAAAAGTTCTCAACTGCACAGTAAACAAAAATTAGCATCCAATTGCTTAGATCAACGCATTATAAATTCCAAGCAATATGCTAACTAATTATGTTCCAGACTTGGATTGTATTAAGTGGAGAAATAACTGAGTATCATATTACTTTACCCAAAAATTTGAGTTTTCCACCATGATCACTTTCACTATTTTAATTCATTTGCAGGCTCAAGCTCATCATATAAAGAGCCTCACAGCAAAAGCGATAAGCACATCAAAGTTCCAGTTATGTGATACTAGCTATGAACTAGGCACATCAAAGTTCCAGTTATGTGATACTAACTATGAAACTATGAATCTAATCGCTCAACTTTTTCTTTTTGAAAGGGTAAAATATTTATATAACAATAAACAACACAAAGGGTGCAGTAATCACCCATAATTACAAGATTAAAAAAGGGAAAAGCAACTCTGCAATTTCCGGGCAATTTTCTCATTTTTGGACACCTCTTCAAACTCCATAGCCGGTTGAATTTTCTGCAATTGTTCATATCATCTGTCAGAAGTCTGAGATCCTGAATGAATTCCAGATTTCTCACTTATGATAGAATCTGATCTTTCCTTTCCTTCCCATTGTTCTTGTTGGCTTTGCTCCATCCTGGGAGCTCGACTTTCAATTGACTAAGCTTAGAAGCTAATTGAAAATCAGGTCTGCCAGTGGCATTGAAGCTGCTCCACCATTCTTTCACCCCGTCCTGGAATCCTTCCTCCTTAATCCCCCACCACCCCCAACATACTTAGTGAAATCTCATAAGTGAGATATGCGGAGGGTAGAGTGTACAATCTGGAGGAAAGAGTGTATGCAGACTTTACCACTACCTCATGGAGATAGAGAAGTTGTTTCCAAACACCCTCGACTCAAATGTATTGGCTCCAATTAAAAGACATTAAAATAATAGATATAGAATAATAGCTAAAACAAAAAGCAATATCAATTCTACAAGAAAAAGACCCAAGCAGCAAAAGAATCGAAGATCAATAGCAACATAACTATAATGACATAGCTAATCCTATGACAAATCTCAAGCCGTCACAAGGAAAAACAACATTCTAACCCTACCGGCCTTCTACCCTAATAAGTGACCTCCACTCCTTTCTATCTAAGGTCATGTCCTCAGTGCTATGAAGTTGCGTCATATCCTATCTAATCACTGTCCCCAATTTTTTTTTGTCAACCCCTACCCTCCTCCTCCAGTACCTCCTAAATTCAGCCTTTCACACCTCCTAACTGGAGCATCGACACACCTCCTAACTGGAGCCCAAACTATTACAGTTTTGCTTCTCTCATCTTGTCTGCCACGGAGTCTACTCCCACCTTCCGACTAACCTCATTCCCAATCTTGTCACTCTTATGTCCACACATCCATCTCAACCTCCTCATCTCCGTAATATGCATCTTCTGAACATGAGAATTTTTGACCGGCCAACACTCCAACCCATATAACAAAGATGGTCTAACCATCTCTTTTTAGAACTTACCTTTATGTTTAAGCGGTATCTTATTATCACACAATACTCCAGAAACAAGCCTCCATTTCATCCATGTTGCCCTAATGCAAAGCATGACATCATCCTTGATGTCACCACTACTCTAGATAATGGACCCAAGATATCTCAAGCTCTCTCTTGGGAATAAGTCAAGTGGCTTATCTCTAAAGCTTTCACTCTTGGGAATAAGTTAAGTGGCAAGTCTCACTTCCATACTTGTTTCATCCATCGCAATACTGAATTTACACTCCAAGCCTGTTTTGGTCCTGCTCAATTTGGACTCTAGAGTTTGTCTTCAAACCTCCAACCTATCACTAACTCTTTCTTGTGTCTCATCAATCAATACTATGTCATACACCATGTCAGCTCATCCATCACCAAGGCAAAAGGAAAAGGACTCGGCACAAATCTTTGATGTCGTCCCATCTCAACAGAAAAATACTCTGAGTCTCTTCCCACCGTTTAAACCCGAGTTTTGAGTCCATCGTACATGTCATTCAGCACCCAAATATACACCATTGGAACACCCTCCATGCAACATGATCTTCTTCTCCTGCATTTAGTGACACCTGCTGCAACTCTTCTAACAAAAGAGCCACTCTTAGTAACTCCCAGAGAAAACAAAGTCTTCTAAAGATTACGCATCAACTGCTTCCATTCTGAAATTCTGAAACAAGGCTTTCTGTATGGGAAATTGGTATAAAAGCTAAGAAGATCATTATATGCTATCATAAGTGGAGTATGACCAATCCAAGAATCCTGCCAGAATTACCTAGTATTCCTGCCATTCCCAACATTAGTTTTTGTGCAAGCTTCGAACACCTGGCCATAGAACTGCAAATGTGTTTCCATAGATCTAAACCATGTGAAGACTAGATACTGCTTGTATACCAAACTATCTATTTTCCGTATTAAGAAGAGATCACTTTCTCCATAAGTTCCTAATCTACTCTCCACATCTCCACAACCATATCACTGGTAGGTTTGATTATGCACATTAAATCCAGAGCCCACCTCTTCTTTTAACTTGAATCACCCTACCTCATTTCACCAAATGAACCAGTCACTTTTCTTTGATTCGATTCCAAAAATAAATTCCTTTGACCTTGTCCGAATTCTTTTTCACACGGCGGCATGGGAAATAAGGACATAACATACTGGCAGATTGAATAGGATGGAAAAAGGTTCCTCTTCCTGCTGTGCAGAGCATACTAATAGATTCTCGCAAATGTTTTTGTAGATTTTGGAGTTCCGTTATTCAACACCTACTTCTATATAGCCATCTTTGTACAATTCTTTATAACAGAACCAGAAGATTATTAACATGAGTGATGCAGTATCACCAAAGGGATTTCTTTAAAAATAAATTAAGCAGCAAGCTCGACATCTGGTGGTGCCTCTCTAATTCCTTTGAGTTTAGCCTTGCAGGTATACTCCATCCCCGCAAGCTTTGATTTCTCATAAGAGGGTGGAAAGGATCCTAGAAGCAACATCCATTGATCCCTACGCTGCGCTGTTTAGGGTTAAATCTAGGATGGTATCTCGCCATTTTCTAGCGGTCAACGTTGATACCAGTATCATATAAGCTTATTGTTTTTGTTTTTGTTGGTAATCACGGAATAATGGGCATTCTCTCATGCACTGCTCTATTCTGCATGAGTCATGCATTGAATAAAAAAATTTGATCAAAAGATAACCACAACTTGAAAAAGTATGCTCCTAGTAGCAGCAGAACAACCATTTTCAACTCACCAACACGCAAGGGTGACATGAAGTTTCTGTTAATGAAAGCTTATTTAAAAACTGCATTACCTTATAAGTAAGAAATTTCATCTTGACCATCAGATTTGCATCTTCATCAGCTAAACTGCTGTCCTCTTCCTCATTTTTTACCATTTGATTGTTTACCATTTCAGCAGTTTTCTTCTCATTGACCTTGAATAAATCCAGGTCAACAAAAAAGCCTGTGAACAGTTACATCAGCAACTCAAAGTGCAGAAGATGAGTAGGGGGGAAAGCTGAGCTATAAAACAAATAATTTCGTCAAACTGATACTGACGAAACAAATTCAACTAGGTTTTCTACTCTGTTTTGAGAACCCCAAAATTTCAACTCTTGACACCAACAATTTGCAGAACAGGACATAAAATATATTTACTTCTGAAATGGAACTCAAAAATCAAATGCAGATACCTTTGATGAATTGGCTCAAAAATCATTCATACATGACATGACTATGTAACACTTTGTGTTCCCCCAAAGAGACTTTTAGAATTATCTTGCGTCAAAATTTATATGGCTTTTTAATACCAAAACATTGTTCTTAAATAGGAGTAACAGAAGTTTCACCTCAAGCACCAGTGAGAAACCACTCATTCCTCCTGAAGAGGAAGATGACTCCTATTTAAGTTGGAGCATGAACATTTATATTTATGCTATATTAAAAGCGTGAAGACCCTTAGAAAGTTGTTTGAACTTTTGTCCTTCAGTATTTGCTTTACACAAAATAGTCTTTTCACTATTTTTCTTAATTTATTATTCTCTTTTATTTATTTAATTTCAAGATTCACTTTTGAATTAAAATTTCTTTATATTTAGAATTCTCTCTTGATTTAGGACTATTCTATATAAATAATTGTCGAGGTTATGAAAAAAAAATACCATTATTTTTCTAATATTTAAAACTTTGAAATCAATTAAAACTTTAATTATCAAATATTTTGTTAATAAAAGAATGTAATATAGCAAATTTAAAAAGAAAAAAAGTACTTAAAATTACATTGGAAACATTAAACTACTTTTTTATATTTAGGAGCTTTTTCTAAAATTAAATTTTAATCAATTAATTATTTAACTCATAACTATTCAACTCAATAAGTAATTGAATTAATTTTCTCATCTTTGCCTGTTCATAATAGATTAAACTATTACATCAAATTCATAGTATTTATTTAATTTTGTTTATACGAATATTGTGTTTATTTTAATAGCAAGTACTATTTATATATAATTTTTAGATTGACACGACAACACGTACACTAAACTAGTATATATATATATATATATATATTATATATATATATATATATGAGACTTCTTATTTTATTTTATTTTATTTAGTACGATGATGCTATGAAATAAGCTCAAATGAAGAAGTAGGGATCCATCTAGCCGACCTCAACATGTTTGGTTGTTTTTTGGTTGTTTGTACCAAAAAGGGAATATATTAGGGAAAGATTTAAAATATGAATTTATATTGAAACTTAATAAAATTGAAAGGGTGTTGACGATGGATAAAAGTAAAAGATAAAGGTTAATTTTATATTTTGGTGTTATACCTATACATTGGTATTCCATGTTTTATTAGGAATAAAATGATACCAATTGACAATTAGTATGCTAAATTATACATGACTAGCTATGTAGAACTCAGAGACCAACCAAAGACTCAATTTCAATGTTATAGATTAGACCAACCTGGTGTCTCATTTCAATGTTAAAGGCCTTACAAGTTAGCAAGTTAAAAGGTTTGACAAGTTAGCAGCTATAGCAGCTAGCAGATCAGTTCCAGTTTTCGCTGAGAATAATAAATGAACAAATATTACCTCGATACAAAGGCCATAGTCCTGGTTTGTGCCTGTTATGACAAGAATTGCATAAATCAAGAAAATCGCACGAGATATGCAGCTGAACCCCAAAAGCTAATCATTAGATAAATTTCTGTTGAAATAGTTAACAACAAACCTCATCTCTTTCTGGTAACGGCGGAAGCCTGAATCACTATATACATGGATCACCATTTTGAAAGGCAGGTTGTCACTCGACAAATGATTAATTTTATGGAAGTTATAATGACACTTGAAAGCAGCAGGAAAGCGCTTTTCCCTCATCAAACGAACCATTTCCTAAAGATGAATTTATCCCAAATGATGGTTAACAGTTGAGACTAAAGAGATAGCTAAAATCTTACAACTATCTATCAGGTCCTTGGAATCAAAAAAAAGTCACAAGGGGGGTGGGATGTATGTCAAATAAGAATATATTAAGTAATGGCATAAGACAGGACCAATTTAGCCAACGAAAGGAAAAAACCAAAACTTTTTCATGTATGAAATAAAAGATGCATATAATTAGTGAACATCACAACTATTGTCCCAGAAAACCATGTTCAACCTCACAGTGAAATGGAAGATGATGCGAAGAGAGACGGGCTCATTGATTTACTTTTTCCTAAGGAAATTATTTTTTCATCCATTTCTGTTGATTTGTGCAGCCAAAAGAAAGTAAAATATTACTTCCCCTCTCGCAAGCATTCACTTAACCTTGACCAAGTACAGTGTAAGATAGCGAATCAGACATATACATAAATTCAAGAGTCATCTAAAATAGGGAGCAAAAGTAACGGAAGATTAAAACATCAACACAATTTACAACATAATAATTCTCCTTAATTAAACTGATTAACGTGCTTTCCTTTTTTGACTGTAATCAAAGCTCATTTTCTCGATGGAACACTCCACCAAAAGGACAATGAAAACCTGCATATTCAACTTTCGCTCCTTCACGACACCAAAAAACTAACAATTCATCATCACACTCCGGGTACCACTTTCATAAAATGGTTTGTTAAAACTCAAGTCAAATTAAACCACAACATAATTTAAGAAGGGAGGACATCAAAGTAAAGCTACAGGATTTTGTGATAGGAAAACATGAAATACGAAGTCAGGTATTTGAAATCCATTGAGTGTGCCACAAATTTCAAACTGCTTAATTTCCAAGTTTTACAACATTTCCTTCAAGGGGGCAGTTATTCTCACTTTCTCAAGTATCCAAAATTGCTTGAATTGCAATCTTTCCCTATGTTCCCACTACTGTTATTAAGCACCACAAGAATGTGTGGGACCAAGCTAAAGTTGCACTATGATTTTGTCTCTAAAACCAAAACTAAACACAAGGGGTATGCTATAAGTAACTAGATTTGGGCGCTAACATGTTAATCCAGAATACTGCAACCACCTTAAACTTAATACTTCCACCATTATAACTTCCCTTTAGGATGTATTATCTCCCTAAGTTTTCTTTTGTAAGTAAATAACCACCTTTGTGATAAACTCCTGTGATTTTTTCTCACGTCTTCCATTTTGGATTTATTTCCTATGCTACAATTTATTTCTCCTACTCTACCAACCATGGTTTCTGTATTCATATTTCATCTGCTTTAGCAATAAGATACACAACTAGGCGGAGAAGAAGTCAAATGAATCTCTTTGCCCCTCTCTTGAGTCGATGTGTTGGCCTTTGTTTCTTTGCCCTTCTAAATAGTTTTTTTTTCATGGGTAGGGGCACCTCTTTAACCTAATCAATAGTTGCTAGGATAAATCACCATGGGAGAGAGATGAAATCTCTGTCAACATGAAGCAATTAGCAATCATATTCGTGAAAACAATTATGCTAAAATAAGGTTTTGTTAGACATGCTACAAAAAGAGAGTGATCTGATAAGTTGATTATTAGGGAAGAAAAACTAGGGTAAACATACGACTAGTTAGCAAGTTAGCTAGCTCTCTTTCTGAAAATTGGCACCACTATAATACGGTTGTAATAACATATGTAAAGAGACTAATTTGGTTAGGTCACTGATAACTATTGGTTAGGTCAGCGATGACTATCAAGAAATAAACAACCAACTGTAACATCAACAAATTAATTAGGATCTTTTAATTGATTCACTTCAGAAATTTTCCCAAAACCTGTATTTTTCCTGTAGAAAGATCAGCAGGATGTGATTGTAAGAACTTTGAGACAACAGATCGATCAGCATTTCTTGAATGTGAGCCAGAATCGTCATCTCCAAACCAGTCCAAATAATTCGGGCAGAAAGCCGTGCCAGCACTCTGAAGAAGTGCCTTTATTTGCTGCACATAAAAAAGACAGAGAATTTGGAACTTTGGTTGCATGAAACTACTCTTTGCTTCTGAAGCACATAGACATTTACCTGCTTTTCTGATCTGTTTGCAGCACAAATTTCACGTAGAGTAGGTCCCAGTTCCAAACCCTCTGGAAAAAGAAAAAACACTTATGCACATCAAAAATAATAATAAACCCAATTGTCACACAACTACTATGGGTGAATCACAATTAAGTTGGGGTATAAATCCACATTGACTATGTCACTCCATAAAGGTTTAGACCAATATTATACAAAATAAAAGTATTAGGAGCTCTTTACATCTCTGGTAGGATTATCCACTAATTCCATAAATTTTTCCCAACAAAGGATCTATGTTCCAAATATCTAGCAAAATAAAAAAATTAATTAATTCACATCAAAGACATACAAAAGTGAGTTGAAGTTGTGGTAGCTTCCTTGCATAAATTATTCGAGAAAAAATCAATTCACATCAAGGACCTATGTTGCTCGAACTCTTCAGAAATGTCGACGGATGCGTGTCGGATCCTCCAAAAATAGTGTATTTTTGAAGGATCCGACACGGGTGCGGCAACGTTTTTGGAGAGTCCGAGCAACTTAGTCAAGTACATACAAAAGTGAGTTGAAATTGTGGTAGCTGCCTTGCATGTATTCGAGAGGGGATATTTCTATTTACTTCTTCATTCTTTAGTTCATCTGATGCCGCAGTTCACTTGAGCCACTTCAACATTGATATCATGCATTTGTTTGTGCAGTTGATGAAGCATATTCTAGATAATCTTGGAATATATTCACGGTTCAACTTGTACAGGAGACTAAGACAACTAGTTGATGAATAGAAGATACATTTCAAAAATCAGTCACAACGTGATGTGGGTCACTCATACTGTCATTTAGGCTTCTGTAACCATTCAATCACACCACGAATAAAAAAATCTTCTCACTGCTCCATTTAAGGATACAAATAAAACATGTTAACCCCAACAAATAACAGTAGAGAGTATTTAGTAGGATCATATAAGAAAAAAATAGCTTACCACCCTCTAATGGCGGAGGAGGAAAATCTCTGAGAACCCGCTCCATATGCTCTGAGCTCTCACGTTTTACAATGCGAGCCACGAGACCCTCCAAAATTTCACCCTGCACTTTTATATGGTCTTTTGATCCTGCACATCAAACCGAAGTATGAAGGAGAAAAACACTACTTCAAAGATGAGTACAAACAACATAAATGAATACTGCAGAGGCAAGTGAAGAGATTAGAAAGAAAAACTAATACAAGATATCCAAAAAGCAATCGCAAATATACAGATAATAGCATGAAGGAATGGCTATTTTAAGATTGTCATTTCACTTCCCAAAAGGATGTAAACTTTTAGCAGCAATCAAAGTTCAAAAGCACATGAAGCTTTTTGCTTTTAGCAACACAATCAATGCTCTAATTAATGCTCTTAGAGATCCAGAAAAATGAAACTGCTTATTGAAAGAAGTAAACAGAAAAGATGCTGAGTCGTGACAATTGTCTGTAGTAGGAGAATGAATCTGGCAACATGCCCAGAGGACAAGGATGGATGATACAGATAAGGCCTTTAGAGAGAGAGAGAGTGAAGGGAGAAGCTAAGAAGGTAATAGGAAAATCCAGTAAAACCTTAGACAAATTGTACCAAAAGCAAAGGCCGGAGGAATGGAAAAAGTAAATGTATAAGCTAGCAACACAGAGATAAATTCGCACTAGACCTCCTTTTCTCCCTTCCTTTTTCTCTTTCAATAAGGTGATACGACAAACTAGTGTAAACAAGTGGTATACAACATTAGAAAATTTACACAAAAATATGATTCTCTAGAAATAGTATCCACCCATCTAGACTAACTGGAAACCCCTCAGGTGCTATGAAAATTCACAAAAACAAGAAAGATCTTCTAGTTTCTACAGAAAAATTTCTCTTTTTTTCTTTTTCTACCTTTTGAAGTCCCAGTAAAGAAACAAACATTTGAAAGTGTTTGGGCTCTATAAGCATGCCAAAAGAGATCAAAAACTATATCCCCACAATCAGCATTTAACTTAGTAATAGGCAGGTAAATAATCTACCCCTTCTTCCACCTCACACACATATAATATATGACTCATATTCTCATATGCAAGAAGAGAATTACGTTATATAAAATCCTTCATTTTGCTTGACGTACTTGTTTTAAGTGGGTGTGACAAGACCATAGGTCTTCACACAGGTTCCTTAAAATACGCGGAAACTTAACAAAGTTTTAAAGTGTAAGTACCACATAATACACACCCACCACATAAGACATACTGAGAGAGGAATCTATATTCATAAAAGAATAGCTCACTACGCAGCTAGCAACGTATAGGAAACAATATCCTCAAAGCTTTAGAGTAAAGAAAAAACTGTTCACTCTGTTTATTCCACCTCTATGTGGTCCAATTATAATATTTTTTGGTTGGAATTCTTAAATCAGCAATCTTACAAATATCTTCTAAGCTCCAAAAATCTTAAAAAGATCCTCTATCCTCTACCTTGTGTAGATGTAGTTGTCCAATAATCATCGGTCTCTAGTTTGATTTGGTTAGGATCATTTCCCTTAAATAGTTGAAGATTTAGGAGGTCCTGGCCACACCAAACCATGTTCCACACCTTCATGCCCCTTTTTTAATAATAATTTTACCGATCATCAAAATGATCCCCTCCATGCTCCTCCCCCCAATACATCCTAATGTCTTCTTTTCTCCGCCCACGAATTATGAATTTATTTATTTTTGATAAGGTAAAATTTTTATTGATTCCAAAGCCAGTGAGGCCATAATTACAAGCTGCATCTAGATTTAATTAGCAAAAAACCTAAAGACTCTAGAAACTGTAGGAGTCCCTGTATCTAGTATATACTTGGATTCTGTATTTATTTATGGTGAATACCCTGCATAGTGCTCCTTTATTGCTGTTGAATCTTCATATCCACTTTCCAGTCCCCTCAAATCTTATTCTTGGTCCAACTACTACCATAAGAGATGTGCTCTCTTTTAGTACATAACAAAATTTTCATCTCGGCATTTGTTTCTGGAAAATGTTGCTTTTTGAAGCCTCTCAAGTTTCTTGGTGTAACAATAGATACTTGACGAAGATAACATATAACAGGGAGGATTAAAGTGCAGTCAAATAACACCTTCAGGTAAATATTGTACCAACCCATTAAACAACTCATCGACCTTCTCAAATAAGCAAATGTGATTTCTGCAATTACATGTTCAATTTGTGTGATGCTTTCCATAGTTATTCATACTTTGTCAATAATCTTCAAACAAATATTCTAAGTGTCACTATGTTTTTGGTGTAGTCAAATATATTCAAATGACACTATCTCCATAATTGATGTTCTAGTTTCAATTTAGGTAAGAGTTACCAGGATTTTGAAGTAATTTTGTAAATATGGTTTTCAGTACAACCTATGTACTGTTTGTGAAAAATATACGAAGTTACTAGCTCCCAAGAAAAATGATGAGCGACACTTGCCTCTACTATTGAATCTGGAAATCATTGCATCACTGAACAAAAATATATCACCAACAAATAGAAAATACAAGATTCCACCACTCTCAGTCCTTCCTCATTATGTTATGGATAATTTTGCCAACTTAACTTGGCAGTAATCTTGCATAGTATGTATTCATTAAGTTATATATGACCCTGCTAATCACAGCACCACAGCTGTGATTTCCTTGGTCAATTATGGAGATCTCACACTTGTTATATGCAGATGACTCCTTGGTTTTCTATAGAGAAGAAGTTAATCAAATAAGACACTTGAGGGCTATTCTAACCATCTTTGAGGGCATATCAGGACTCCATGTCAATTGGCACAAAAGTTGTTTATGTTCGATTAACCAGGTTATTAATATGCAGGTACTTGCTGAAAATCTAGGTTGTTAGTTGGCAACCCTCCCAACAAAATACCTTGGAATGCCTCTTGGTGCTAAAAACTGTGAAAAATATAAGAGAAAATATTATTGAATTGTTTTCTACATTATTACATTGAGACCCTATTTATAGATACTATATTAAACTCCTTTTC